>BLKR01002041.1:0-227503 GCA_011170035.1 Teleogryllus occipitalis
GAAAGTAACAATAGAAATATATTACATCCTTTTTCTTCTGCTCTTTACGGCTCACGGTGAGGGCAGGGGAAAATGACAAGCGAATATTCGGGATCGTAGAGTATGATTCAGCAATGAGTTCATGATTGGAATGTGTTTACTCTCTTGAGTAGTACACGTTTCCCTTCTTGCTAAATGCACGAGTCGACTAAACGATTAGAAACCCCTTAGGACCTGTGCAAAGTTTACCGAGTATATGATATATTTGTTCGAGAAGGCAATATCAACAAAGTTTTGTTCACTTCATAAGTAAACCTTTCCTGAGGCTAAAGATCACAGAGGTAATGTGGATGCTTTGACGCTCTGGATACCGTCATTGTCCTGATTATTGACAAATGGTGCTATAAAATAAGAATAACCTTATTTTCATTTTCTACTATACTCAATTTTAAAGCTAATTGAAAAGATAATAAGAAAGATACAATGATAGGCTACAAATGAAGTTCTGTTCATTTCTGGATAATCCTATGAGCACACTTGAATGAGTAAATTGAAATCTTGTATTGTATTGCATCTTGTATTGTTAATTGCATACATCCATAATGCTATGTGAGTTACGGATTGTTATCTGAGTGTTATTACTTTTTATAAACCGTTTACTTTCATTTTAATCCTTTTTTAATACCCTTTCGTTTTTCAATTTAATCATAAAGAATTGTACTAATTTTAGATACCTGATTCTAATAATTAAAAATACAATGAAAATTGTATGTGTTATCGCAGGGTGTTGAAGATACGCAAAATCAAACGATTTCATTTTTTCTTTACGGTGCCGCAAATCAATATAACGTTTCCTCTCAACTGGTTTTAGTGGTGTAGGTGGTGTTCGTGCATATACAAAACAGTGAGGTCACTTCGGCTGCCAGGTTCAAGTACACAGCCTTTTCTTGACTGTCAGTTCTTAAATCTGGCACGCCCAAAGCCCACAGCAATCTACAAGACTCTGACAGACTGGGCCAAGGAGCTCATTCACCATCCCTGTGCAGTTTCGGGCATTGTGTAAGACTAAGGACATGATTCGAAATTTGCAATGAACTGCAATAGCTACCACATTCTATTGGCCCTCCGCGTTACGCAGGTGTTATAACTAGGAAGCGGATTTTAATGACCTGGAGCATCGTCAAAAAAAATCACTAAAATTCTTTTAAAATGTTTTAAAAAATTACTTAAAAGCAAAGAAAAAATCATATCCAAACCAGTTGAGATGAATAACTCAAGCTGACGGATATACTATCGACGTTTCTTCCATTCGTTCAAATCAACTCAGTTTACAAATTTTTGGTTTGGACTGTTCTTTACAAGGAAATTTCGGTCTTTAGTTATCCCGAAATCGTCCGAACTGGCAATGGCACTGGTAGGCATCACGAGAACCTTACATTTCATACTTACAACGGCTGACATTACAAATTACTGAGAGAAGAAATCGAATAGGCTACACAGGAATTCTGTGCAGAACATTTGTTGCATCTCGTAAAGATTATTTGAAGCAAGTGTCATTAAAACTATATTAAATTAAAAAAACAACTTATTAGCCGGGATCGGTGAGACGTACAACAAACGTCACATAAAGTGGGTCAATTCCGTTTGTCACAACATAAAATTAATGAATATAATAAAAGGCAATGTTCTGAAGTGAAAAAAAGACTTTTCATTATAATCCGCCTCCCAGTTATAACGTGTTTCTACGTCGGGGACTGCAGGAAAACCGCGTATCGCATCTGCAATCTGGATGTTTCATCAGTACTTAGTTCAAACGTAGTGCTAATTTGGACATAGAGATTAGAGCAATTTAACCTGAGGAAGGTCGCACTATGACGGCCGAGACTTTGGGAACTGTGCCTAGGACGTGGACAGCCAGACAGCCAAGAATCCATTAACTCTGGCCGCAGAGACCTTCCCTTTAACCAGTGAAAATTACTCACCCACCAGGAATTTTGCGCCGATAATTAAGGCAAGTTAATATAAAGTTATAAATTGAGATTAGAGCAACTACATTTTCTTTTTAATTCTGGAGGAATTGAGTTGTCATCAGCAGATCAGCGAGTATGGAAAGATTCCCAACATATCTTCTGTATCTTTTGTCGAGCGCATTATTGATTCGACTAGCGCATCCTAGGGTGAAAGGGCATTCCTGACTCAGCTGTGCGTTTGGCGAGAAACGTATCGTGAAGCGCGGAGAGCGCCTTCGCCTGGGGGCGAAAAGCAGCGGAGGCGGAGTGGCAGTGCGATGCGAAGGCGAAGGCAGGCCGCGGAGCATCGGCTGCGTGGCCAGGAGGAGCTGCCTCGGCGGCGCGCGAGCGCAGCAGCCTGTCCATTCTGGCGGCCATCGCAGTGGGCCCCACCACTTTGGCCTCATATCGAAAAAATATACTTCTGCAGTCGTTGGAACTATTTCTTCATAGGGCTTTTATCCAGCCGACTTCCGGTTACTCTTTACGACCAGATGGAACGCATATCCAATTATACACTAGACACCAACACAGTTGGGGACTCCTCTGATCTGGGTCAACAGAACGCGAGGGCCTCCGCGACAACACTTTTATGAGAGATACGGGACAATCTTGCCTAAGGCGGGACCCGTCAAAGCGCTCAGTCGGTAGACGCTCTTAGCCACCTTGGCCATTCATGTCCCCCATTTGAACTATACCTACACAAATTTAATGTTTTACTTGAAGCGAAAGAACGTAAAATGGAAATTAATGACTTTTCGTCTATTATTGTTAAGGTTTGCTGAGTTTTTATAGCAATAGTAGAAAGTATGGTCACTTTATTACGTGTCAATAACTGGAACACATTTTTTTTTTTTTTACTTTTATAATTGAAAGAATTTTAAGTAAAGAATTTTCCTTTCACTTTGTATCTGCAAAATGTGCATTTGAAGATAAAAGATTGTACTCGTTTTCCATTACGCGTTTCTTAGGAAACCAACACTCTGAACCTGCTCCCCTCCCACGCGTAGGCGCTGCGTTCTGTGGAAGCAGCTGCCACTGTGCGGCGCAGTGTCGGGAGTGGGATGGGAGGTGCTCCTGGTGTCTCTGGCGGGGCACGGGGCAAGGCCTCCGATGTTTCAAGTACATTCACGTTTTATTCCGATTTATTTTTTATTAAAGACTTTGTATTTTTTATTAAAGACTTTTGTATTAAAGTTTTTGTAGCACAATATAATGAACACATTTGTTAGTCAACGTATTCAGTCAAACGGTACGGAGTGCCTAAAAATATTTTGCCGCCCTTCATAATCCAAAAATATTTTAGAAAAACGAACACACTACATTAGTACGCCAGAATTCTTCTTGTCAGAGACGACAAAGTGAGGCCTTGTTGGCAACGGGTGAGTGAGGGAGTATTTAGTTGTCTCGTCAACTTCTTTGGTCATTGAGAGTGAATAGTGCGTGATGTAGACAAAAAGTTTCCACCCTGTAGAGCGTGAGATTTGACGCTGTCCTACAGACGGATTTCGGGATTTTGCCCTTCAGAAATCCCCTTTACCGAGCACCGCCCCAACCGAGAGAAGCTCTAAACTTCCGACTGCTCTCCGGAAATACGTGGTAGTGAAATGAAAGGAAGATTGCGTGTAAGGAGCGAGCAGGACAGAGAATGAGGTAGAAAATATCGTGTGTGGTTCGTGGTCCATATGTTACGGTATTGCTGGTGTTGATAACAGGAACCCTGGAAAACTAACGCTCAGATCAGTCGGCAGCTAGAACTGCTCTCCAGACAGGGACTGAATTCGAAAATCCACTGTCGGGATCCGAACCGTAGACCTCCCGGTGGGAGATGCTGCAGTAGCAATATATGAAACACTGAGCCATCTGAGCCTGTGTGATACAATGGAGCAGTGGGCTGATTCCCTCAACACTCACATACATGCACAGACATACGCACACTTACGTACATACACACATGCATACATACACCCATACTTACACTCTTACGAACATACATACATGAATACATACCTACAGACTTACATACATGCATACATACAAACATACATACGGTCGACTCCTGTTATAGTGAACTCGGATGTAGTGAACTCTCGGTTATAGTGAACGTACGCCACTGGTCTCGTTTCACTTACATTACAAATAAGGATAAGAAGACTCGGTTATACTGATCAATGCAACTCGGGTATAGTGAACGTAAGTAATACGTCCTGGAAATTAATTCCCTTCTGGAAAAAATACATCACCTCAGTGCTATAAATCTTTCTTTTTTAATTTATTTTCTTTCTGTACGGCAGTTTTGCCTTTCAGGGGATTACACATTTTTATTTTTAATACATAACATTTGGGCATACAACCTTTCACTTTAGTATCTTACCACTAGCTAACTTACAGGATTTCATACTTATATTTCTAATACTTACATCTAAACAATTTCGCATAAAATACACAAATTTTGCAATAAATTATACATTCTTAAATCTAGATACCCTTTATACATACATTCAGAAATTATCATTATATTGGGATGAAAATTTACCTATTTAACATACATTATTATAGTGATTTTTTGTGTGTTTTAACATTTCTTTGGGATATCGTGAGCGTATTCTTTTGGGGTTGTTTAATGTTTTCCCCATTGTGAATTTTATTCTGCAAGGAGATGATGGAAGAAGTGTAAAAACTTTGTCACAGAGTTTTCTTATATGTTCATTCAGGGGTTCTATTTGAAGTTCCCTTTGAATATGTGTATTCGACATGAACCAAGGAGCCTTTGCACATTTTCGTAAAACATTGTTCTGTATTATCTGTAGTTTTTCAATGGTAAGGTTTTGGTGAAGCTAGTTAGAGCTAAGTTATTCCAGACCGAATACGCTTATGTGAGTGATAATCTAATAATAGATTTAAATATTAAAAGAGCACATTCCAAATTTAAGGCTGAGTGGAAGTTAATTAATGAATATATTCTTGATATTTTACCATATGTTTGCATTAGTTATTACTTCAATGTGCTTTTTCCAAGTTAACTTGCTATCAATGTGAACCCCAAGATATTTCACTGGTATATCGGGTGGAAGTCATGAGTAGTGTTATTTAATACTAGTGGGCGAGGTAACTTTGGTTTGCAAAGAGTAGAGATTTTGACCTCGGTTTTGGTTGGGCTATAAATCCCAACACTAGGCAGCTCGGAAAAAATTTCGTCAGCCAAAGGTCATAATCCAAGAAGTCTCCCCTGAGGGCCTTCGAAGAGTGGGACGTTGTTCCAACAGTCAGAGGCATAAGAGTGAAAGGCATGAAGAGTGTCAAGACTGCAAGCTTGGAGGCAGCGGACAATGCAGAATCACGTATGGAGAAAGCACGAACCCGAGGATATATAGAGAAATTACTCACGAAAAATATACGAAACAAAACATTGATAATAATTTATTTTTAAGGTCAAATAAAGATATTGAAATTTTCAGTTGGTGCTGTTAATGAATTTTTATGTATCTCTATATTAATAAAATTATTCATTGTGGCGAAATTCTACTTAATTTTGACATCATCGGATATAGTGAACCACTATTATAGTGATCCAAAAATGTTAGTCCCCAGAAGTTCACTTTAACCGAAGTCGACTATTCATACACACAAATATACAAGTATACATACGCACATACACATACATACATACATACACACTTACATACATATACACATACACACATACACGCACATACATACACATACATTCATGCATGCAAACATGCATGCATACATGCATGCATACATGCATGCATACATGCATGCATACATGCATGCATACATTCACACAACCATACATGTATACGTACATACGTATATAGAGTCATACATACATACACACATCCTATATAGACGCACAGCCCCTGCGCGCCTTCCGGTCCATTTGGGCGCAGTGCGCGGGGTGGGGTGGGGTGGGGTGGGGTGGGGGGGCTGGCGGCCTCGGCGTGAGGCGCACGGCGCGGCGCGGTGCGGCGGCACGAGCGCTGTACCGTTACGCGCCGCCGCCTTCGTCTTCTCCGGCACGCCGCCCGCCCCCTCCTCTCCTCCCAGCCTTTGGCGCGTGATCCGCAGCTCCTCTCGCCCTCCACACTCCAGCGCGTGGAAAAGCCGACGTCTGATTCAAACATTGTTTGAGACAATTGCCTTTCATTTTCCATCAACTGTCAGCGTTTCTTTCTTTTCATGATTCTTTCCTTAAATAATAATTTCTCCATCTTTTCTTCCTTATACGTTCTATTGCTTAGCCACATATTCTGCTTCCACAAACTCGCTGGTTGTCCCTTCTTTTTTTTTTCTTTCTTCGATTTGCCTCTCTACAAAAATAACACATTATGAGGTTATTGCCTGAAACATTGAGATTTGCATGTTTGTGTACTACTGATATTTTGAGTGCAAGGTTAAGGATGGAAGGATCACACAAATAAATTATTTTTTCTTTATTAAGAACTTGTTAAAGTTTGTAGTTATGTTAGCAGTTGCAGAAGAAATAAGCTATTCACTTCAGCAGTGAATTAATATTACTATGTATAGATGCATACATATATTACTATGTTTCTGATATTTTTAAGTGAACAGTAGAGTTGACTCCAAGGAAAGTGAGAGTGAATAACGTGCAGCAGAACATAAAAAAGAATAATGAACAATTTCTCTTCAAAGGCAATATCTCTTCTTCTCAGGCTCACGACTGAGAATTGTTATTGCAGGTGTCTCTAAAATGTTCCTCATATGGCCTTTCAGCCGACTGCAGCGGCGTGCGATTTAACAAGGAAACGAGTTCTGAACGCGCTACAAAGTGTTCATAAGGCTGTTACTCTGAAAGGGTAATTCCGTCAAGGTCGTCCGCACCCGCCCATCCCTCCTTATTCGGCAACTGAATCGTTGGTCTCGAGCCAAAATCTTCTGTTTTTGATTGGACCTACAACACGTTAAAACGTTTAACCTATGGTGAGATGGTTTCAGCGTGAAGAATGTTTTTGGTATTGTTTTCAACTAAGCGAGCTCTCCTGCGCGACATATTGACCTTGGTACTGGCCTTGCACCTTCCGTAATTTCAACTCTCTATACATTATTTGTCTAAAGTTTGTGCTGATGTCAATCCGAAATCCTTCCTGACTGTAATATTCAACAAATATTTCTTTTTATTTTATTTATTGAAACTGTATAACAGGCCTTACCTATTACAGTTGCCGACAGGAGGTGCGACCAGAATAATAAGATTAATTTATACAATTTTTTTCTGGTTGGTACACAATGTCAATAAATAATGGCATACTCCTGATCTCATGATAAAATCTTCAGAATGTTTCACTAGTAAATCTTATGAATAAAGAAAAACTTAAGTCATCGTGAGAATGCAACATACTTTGAAATCATATTTCAAGTACAATTTAATATTATAAACCATATAAAAATTAATGATCCAAAATGAAACATCATACAGAAATGCATGAAAGAGGAAAAACATTTTCAAATTCACTTCTTAAACACACTATTATTATATTGCAATCGAAGATAAATTAATTTAAGTTGGTATTTTTTAATTTTTTTTCATTAAAAAAAATTAAGTTTGTAGAAAGAGTTCATTGAGCACATTATTTACCCCCAAAGTGGTCAGAAACACACATACACACACCTCTATTGGATTGTTTGATTGATTTCCGTGATTCCGTGCTAAGGTCAATAGTTCCGTAAGTGCAGTGCATGATTTAAGCTCGGGACGGCGGTGATCTTCCCCGCTGGATGGCGTGATCCGATGCCGACCTACGTGGCGGCTAACCAGGTATCTCCCACGAGAATCGGCGTCAACCACGTATCCCCCACCAGCGGGGCACCGCCCCAGCCGAGACAAGCTCTAAGCTCTCTACCGGTCTCCCGGCATATGTCGTATTGTAATGCATGTAATCACACCTATTGAAAATGTAGTCTAATTTAAGATTCCAAAAAAGCATTTATATGACAATACTGTTTTGAAGTGTTGATAGCTAGCAAAGATAAGATTTTTCTTCCGTAAAAGTGTTTTCCGATTGTTTTATGATTTCGTAATAACTCTTACAATTTTTCTGCCTTCCTTTTTACTTCCCGAAGAACGAATCCTAAAGGCCACCGGTCGTGTCGCAAGCGG
The DNA here is from genome assembly GCA_011170035.1 of Teleogryllus occipitalis. Classification (NCBI taxonomy): domain Eukaryota; kingdom Metazoa; phylum Arthropoda; class Insecta; order Orthoptera; family Gryllidae; genus Teleogryllus; species Teleogryllus occipitalis. Next base: position 8,131 of record BLKR01002041.1, read on the forward strand.
CCCTGCGCCCTGCATATCTGCGAGTCCTCCGCTGCCTGAGAGCGACGTGGTAATGTGTGGCGCTCCGCGAATGGTCACACCCCACTGACGTGGAGGAATGCACATTTGCCGCTTTATCGCCTCATCACCCGCAGGTGATTGAATTCGCTACGCAGAGCCGTTTCTTATTAGACAAGACGTTGTTCACTATCCTTTCATTAACGCACATTTACACACAAGACGAAACAACCAAGAGAGCTCTGGGTCTTAAATCACATTACTTTATGAACCACATTTCGCAGCAAATATACGTATTGCAAACCGTTTTTAACATTTGAACATTTTTTCTTTGAATTTTCACATGCGAAAATCGTTTTCTTACATTTTAAATATTTTTATCTTCTGCAATTTAATCAGTTAAATTCACGATTGTAAAGGATTTTGAAAGAATATGAAACTGTAGAATAGTAAAGCAAGTAAAACTGTGATGATCATGAGATATTATTATTAAATTGACAATTGAAATAAATAAAAAAGTGCTTTAAAATAAATGGGATGGTTAATTAATTTGTGAAGCTTTTCTTGTGCGCATCAACAAATATCGTTGGTATTATGCATCATCCCTAGGGTTTTGATTCCTGGATGATATCTCTTAAATTCTCTTGAGTCTCTTTATATGTATAACTTTTGCTGCATTCATTTTGTATTATTAACTTCATTAAAACGAACATGCCATCAGCGTCTTCTTTACCAAATTTTGGTATTAAGCTATAAGTATAGTAACGCGTTCTCTTTTATCATCTTCGGAGTTCAAGACAGTTTTTGCCTCTCATTCCTAAACGTAGATTTCATGAATGAAAATCGTTGTTCACGTTTACGCAACTAATCAGATGTCATTTATCATAAGCGAGTATCCAACATAGCTGACGCATTTTTCTGAAATGAACAATCGCATGTATTGACTTGTGAGGCTGTCACAACACACCGCTTCATTGAGTTTTCTTATTTTTCAATCACCATCGGAAGAGAATACGTCTTGTTGTTTTCTGACATTTCCGGTGTTGGAAAGAAGAGAAAGTGACAGTGGTGGATCCAAGTGAGAAGGCCTTCTCCCTAAGTACTTTCTGGATAGTCTTTGATTGTCATGTCGGGAATATGCGATTGAACAGAATTTCATATTTTTGCCACATATCTTTAAAATAAAAGCATTTCACTTACTCTCTGGCTTAGAATTTGCAAATATTCTATTTTAAAATTGATTGCAACTAGCAGTTATATAAGTTGAGGGACGACAATCAGAAACCTGAGATGAAAATTGTTCACGTCTTAGTCTCTTACATAAGAGGTCGAGAGATTTCCATCTATTTCTACACCAGAGCGTTAACTCCACGCTTAAGAAGGTTCGCTTCTCAGTTTTATTAATCATTAACGTTCACGCTAGTATATAGTCGTTGTCGAAGAGAGAGATGAAATCATTCATGAGTTATTGTTTCGATGAACTTTGGTGTTGAGATGCCCTTCTTGACACTAAATCAATGAGAGACAGAGACAGGGCTATGTGTTGCATGTTTATAGGTATTAAAATTTCCACCAGGAAAGTAGGGGTCAAGAAATATACTTTAAGGCAATGAAGAGTGAAAGGGGATCTGAAACAAGCTCAGCTTATCATTCATCTACAGCACCCATACATTAGAATTTTCTAATGAAAATAAATAAGTCAGATACAAATGTTTTTGATCGGTTGATGTGTCTTTACATCTATTGCTACTTTCTCGATGATGTTAATTTGTAATGCCCAGGAGATTGATGCATTGGCAACCCCCGACCCAAGAGCGGTCATTCCCCCGGGACAACCACGCAGCTGCCTAGGGGCCCGACATTACAGGGAGAGTAATGAAATTCAATAGAAGCCTCAAATTCTTTTACTTCATAAATATAGGAATAACATATATTAACTATTTTATTTGCTAAACAGTGTTTTCAATATATTTATTTAATTCAAATTTTAAAATATTTCTATTACTGGAATAAAATAATAAATAAGTGGAATTTATAAAACAAAATTATGTAACAAATAATAATATTCCTTGAGCCAGACGTTTAGAGCCCTGGGAATGCCGTGTGCAGAGGAAACTCGCCTCCTGCGCCAACAGGTCCGCGTATCGAAAATAAATTCGATGTTAAGTGCTACGTTATTTCCCAGGACGTGCGAAGGCTGCTTCTCAGTGCTAGTGTGCCTTTGGAGCTGAACTGTCGCCGCTCATAGGCGGGCCTGCTGGCCCCACAGCGTGGCCTACGCGAGGGCGCTTCTCTCCCGCCCTCGGCGCTCAACTACATGTGCAATCTACATGCTACATGTACTGCGGATTATTACGCAGGATCGAATGGGGATCTCCTTCGCGTTATTATTTATTACATAATTTCGCCGTCTGGAGCTTGGGAGGCCAAAAGCCCCCTAGAAGACGATGTGATTGCGTCATGATTTTCTTCAATTTTCGCGGAGATAAATTTAAAGAAAATCGATTTGATGCGCGTTTCGTAAGTGCTAAGAATTAACATTTCGTGGTTCATTACATCTAGATCGAACCTGCCAACTAAATCTAGAGCGAATAAATGTCTACTTTTCTATTCAGTGTTGCATATCTTGAACTTTTATCAACGGGGACGAATGTGATAAATTACTAACAAATAACTAAAAAGTAACTATATTAATTGTGAACTGGAATACTTCAGGTAAAACTTATGGATTTTTTAGGGTAAAAACGGATTTTAATTTTTTTTTTTTTTTTTTTTGCTCTTACTACATTCATGACAAAACATGCATTAATGTCTTATTTGAATTAAATAATCTTTATTTTGTGTAGCTAAATTAGGTGCGGGTTTAGGATTCAATGCTGTTTTGTAACCACAATTGAAATTTTCCAGCTTTTCCTTCAATGCGTCTCGGTTTTCGTTTTATTGTGACAGTTTCAAATAAGGGTCCGTTTTGCTGACGGTCAACTACCGTCGACGATTCAAGAAACTGTAGAGATTACGAGGACACTGAAAACTCGCTATAGAAGAGGCAAAGCAAGTCGGAAAGTCATACTGAGCGATCGAAGAGAAGGGAATATCCTTTCTTTCAGTATAAGAAGGCAATTCAGTCGCCTCGCGCATTAAAACGGCACTGTCTCAGTTTTTGATAGCTCCATAATTACTGGTCTTCGACATTACGAGGACGCCTTTCTGTAACTTGCTGCACAGCACGTTTGCCTGTCTCGACGCCGTATTAGTCTTCCAGGAGAAAGGGAGCCGACGCCACCGGGTTCGAACCCTGACCACTCGGTTCCCTGTTAATCCGCTGCGCCACTCAATGTCGAAAGCAGGTCGACAATCGCTGACCTGTTGCTCCCGGCAGTACCCGCGCCTACTACGTCGTTCACTAGATACGTGGCTGACTGGCAGACGCCGTGTCGTAGACAGTTGCCAACTTTTCGGCTGTCATACTGCGACCTTCTTCAGGGCGAAATGCCAAATGCCTTTTTTTTTCCTAGGGCTTTTATCCAGCCGAGAGCCGGTTGCCCTTTACGTCCCGAAGGGACGCATACTCGACCATACACTAGACAAACACTCTTGCGGGCTCCTCTGATCTGGGGTCAGCAGAATGCGAGGCCCTCCGTGACAACACATACATACAAAGTCAAGGGACAAACAGCCATGCCCAAGGCGGGACTCGAAACCGCGACCCTTCGGACCAAAGCGCTGAGTCGGTACTCGCTCTTAGCCACCTCGGCCATCCAGGTCGGCAATGACAAATGCCTTCAGAGCGAAAACACATGCTGCATAATGCGGTCTTCCCCACAGTGAAATGCAAAATTCCTTCTTCAGGACGGCTTTGCATTTCGCCCTGAGGAATATCGATGAGTGTCAAAACGTTAACTGTCGGCAATGAGTTAAAACGGCAATTGTCCTTGCAATGGGGTGTCTGCCGGAAGCCAAGTACCTATTAGAGAGTTTGTGCCCGCCTTAGCGAATCGAATATCGATCTTCTGCGCTTGCGCAGATGCTCAAAAGTGATGCGAAACTTAAACTGCGCATGCGCAGAAGATCAATAGTGCTTTAGCGTTCGAGGGTGCACAAACTCTCTATTGCCTCCGTCCGCGGGAGGCTTCGATTTCACGACGTGTCCGTCCCCTGGCGGCGCCAGCCCGGCGCCCTCGTGGCGGGCGCATTAACGACGCGGCTACCGCTTGATAACCCCCGGACAGCGGCGCCCTCGTGCTGGACGCAAGTGCGCTAATGAGGTGCGGCGGGTGGGGCGCGCGCGGGCAAAGGTCGCGCGGGCGCGTGGGCGGCAGGTGAAAGGCGGGCAGCGTGGCGCCGCGCGGCCTTGGCCTTACGTGCAGGCTGCCCCGCGCCCCACCCCCGCGCAAGGCCCACGTTTTTCTTTTTTCTTTTTTCTCTTTTTTTTACTTCTCGTTACTATTTATATATTTATATAGGGAGGAAAAGTGTTAGAATCTTCTGAACAATACGATCCCGAGGTTTCGGTCCTACGATTCCTATATCAGGTTCTAAACAGCTGCAACCTTGCAGAATGTAGGATTAGGATCTATTAGTTCCGATCCAAAGATGGTTAAGATTGGTGCACGTAGCGAAGAGAAACACGCAATTTTGTACTCCAAAATTGGCATGTCTTATACAGATAAAGGTGCGGATGGATGGATAGCGGATGGATGAGAGTAAGTCAGATAAGAAGCTTTCGAGCTGACCCTTGGTGTACATTTTCATTAAATTGTTTCCTGGGAAAGATGGAAGTGCTTTTATAAATATTGTACAGTTACGCTTTGCATTAAAACCTTTAAAATTTTGAAAGCTAGGAAAAGTTCAAATATATTTCGAGCTTATATTTCAACTCCAAAATTAAAGCCAGAGATTTCTGTCTCAATGCATTTTTCCATAATTATAGGTATTTAAATGATATCACGCACTTTAAAAAAAATAGTGGTAGTAGTTATAATAATAATAATAATAATAATAATTATTATTATTATTATTATTATTATTATTATTATTATTATTATTATTATTATTATTATTGAGATTATATGGATCTGTTTACATGAAACTTGCGTGTTTTATAGACTTATAGCTAACTTCATTTAATTTAAATTATTCCTAGCTTATCTTAATAATCGGGTGAGAAAAATAATAAGAGCACCTTTTAAATTATTTTATATTTGAAAAATGTAGAGGAACAAATGGAGAGGCACGCATCTATTTGCGTTGAATGATTGTGCGATTTATAGAGTGTCAGTACGTTGGGCTGTGAGAGATGGGTGTTTTGTTTTAATTTTTTTACTCTTACTGCTAATTTTAAGAGGTGTATTTTAATTTTCAAAATATTTGCCCAATTTGTTGCAACGTTCAGATGCGGATGAACATGGAATCTGGAGGTCCACGTGCTCCTCAAGGGATGCGCGCGCCGAAAGCTAGGCGTGTACCGGCTCGCAAAATAACCAAATTGGAGTTAAATTTTTGCAATAGCTCATTTAGTTTTGATAAGTTACGACGTTTTAGAGGACTTTCCGGTCCACAGAGATCAGAGATTAATGTACGTGTTGCTGTTCCTGAAATGTCTTCCCATTTCGTAATAATTTGATGTAGTTTAAATTTTAATGTAACGTTGAACTTTTATCTGTCTGAAACCAATTAAATCCCCGTAATGCCATGGGATATGTTAAAAAATACCTTGCACACACAGGTGTATGACGTCATTCCTCGCTCTTTTTAATCCGTTGTCGGACATTTGTGTGTGTCAAAGATGCTGGTAGAAGCACGAGGTATTGTCACGCCTTTCTCTCATGCTAACTTTCTCGAAACGATGCTAATTGGTTATTTTGTCGGAATGGGCAGCAGCAGTTGTAGAGTTGCTACGACAGGGGGCTAATAAATGCCCCCAAACTGGTTCGGTTAGCGTAGGAAAGCTGATACAAAACAATAATTAGACTCGAAACAGAGAGACGTTTCAAGAAGCAATCTTTTTTTAATGAGAAGAAAATGATTCAGCACGAGTGTGTTCGTTTTTTTAAAACACACTGCTTTGCTGTTAGTTAATCTGAGAATCTTTTGTACATTTATCTGTGCGGATGTATGTGACGAGAAAGGGAATGAGCGGGGTTGGTGAGAATATTCCCTCTTAAAAAGCAAAGAGTGACCCAATCATTACATGAAAAGTAGAAAATCGTAAACGATCTCAATAAAGTTAATGTAATTTTTGTTGCTGATAATCTGGGTTTGACGCAATATTTTTCCGAGGTGTTGACGAAAAAGTATCAGAGAACCGGTTACCTGGCAATTATGAATGAGGTGATGAATACTGATTTCGAAGATATTATAATGATATATTATTATATTATAATTTGGTTGCCTTTGCTTTCGTCACAATGGATTGCTGAAAAATTCCATACCTAACATGGGATAAACAACCCTGTCGTAGAACGCCACAGCTGTTTGTCGATTGTGTCAGCAGCCTATTAACTACCTGCTTGACTTCCTGTTTCAGAGGGATCAGGCTCCGGGGTGGACACACAGCCGTGAGCTATTTTCTCAATCCCCTTCTAGTTCTCAAAATACGGTCCAAATGGCATCCGGAAAACGCAATGTTAAACATCCACTCATAACCGGGATGGTTTCAATTTGCTTCGATCGAAGCTTACCAGACTTCCGAATTGGTACCGGAATCGTACATTACTCACATACGTCAGGGCAAATCCTCCTCAATTCCCTTTGGATGGGGCGCTACCACGACAAACCCAGAGCCAGCTAAGAGTCCACTAGAGTGGACCGATCACTAAAAGACACATCACGTCTCCCTGCGCCCACCTTGGGATTAAGGATGTAAGTTACACCGAGCAACTGGGTAAACGGACGGAAGTGTCCAATAGCCTGCAAGGGTTCCTCTGTAAATGGGCCCTGCTCCGCCCGCGAGACCGCCCACGCCGCAGCCGTTTGCGCCATTTCGACCGCCGCAGGGCGTGAGGGTGACAAATCCGGGCCTGGCGCCCAAGCGGAATCCTCCGGACATCCTTCCGCCCGCGGCACGGTGCAGAGCGGGGCGGTGCGGCTCCACGGCCCTGATCGCCGTCTTAAGGCCGCTCCACAATAGCCCGCGAACAGCAACGGCAACGCGAACGGGAACGCGAACGGGAACGTAAAGAAAGTGGAAAGTCTGACATCTCAGGCAGGCGCTCACAACACGACGGGCACGCGAAGGTTGACGGGGACGGGAAGGATGGTCAACATTTACATTGGCCCGGGAACGGGAAACCTTTCGATCAATAAAAGTACACCAAATGGCGGCGAAGCTTTCCAGGTGACGAAGCGCGCGACCTGCGCGCGGCACTGGTCTGGAGCGGCATTGACAGTGTAGTGCGATATTGAGATTAGAGCGAGGTTAGGGCTTGAGGAGGGTTTCGTTAGTCGTTGTTGAGTTGTTTGATTTCTTTTTAGTAATTACAACATAATTGTTTTTCTATTCATATTCATACTAAGAATTAAAATTCACCCCAAAAATATTTCTTATATGTTTCGTTAAAGTACATTGGATATTTTCTTTTATTGATAAAATTTAGTGAGTTATATTGTCCATAATTTCGTAGTAGATTTTTGCTTTCATTCATTCTTATAATTTCTTTTTAATTAATATTCTTTCGTTAAAGTATTCATAACTCATAGCAACGCACGCACACAGATAGATGGCAAAGCGAAGAGTGCAGAGTAGCGAAGATATAAGTGCTTTGGTTTCGGCAACTGTTTCTTGAAGTTCTCTTTTTTGCCGCTACAGGTTCCTAGCGCTATTCCTCTTCCCGTTGGCGTTCATTGTGAAGCGCACGTACCTCGCGTTCCCGTTGGCGGGCCATTGAGCAGCGGCCTCGGGACGAGGCGGCGCCCGCGCGGGGCCGTGCCCCCGTCACCCCTGACTCATCTGGCGGGTGCATCTGGACGCAGAGGGCGCCGCGGGCAAAAGGAAGCGGGGGGCGGCGGCGGAAGCCTAGGCTGAAACATCTGCCGGCATGTGCGCACGACGAGCAAACAAATCGCAAATATCTTCTGCCACACGACAGCGCGTATTTCAGGGGGCTGTGTGAGAACATTGGGCATTTTTCATTTTGTATTTGCTGTCCACATGTAGCTTTGTTGTGTAATGAGCTACGTCGGAATAGAAAAAGGAATAAATAAATCATGTTAATTAACCGTTTAACATGTTCAAGCATTATCATTCTTAATGTTGATCAATTTTTGATGAACTGACGAATAATTAATTTTGTTGAATTTTTTTCTTGCTTCATAAAATAACATTAAATCGCTTTATTTTCCTGAAATTTTTAACATTTTGAACATAGTATTGCATTTTTTCTTTTTTTAGTTTTTTTTATGTTCGAAAAGCGAAATATTATTCCGTAATTGTAATGAGCAATATACTTGAATCTCCATCTTCGGTTTAATATGATTAGGATGCAACGTTCTCTACTTCCAAATTAATGGGAGCTGTCACTCTTGAAACAGACGGCACATCAGGCTGATGAGGTCTCTTCAAAAAACTGGGATGTTTTCTTCTGAATCCGCGCGATCATTGATTACTAGCCGCCGTTCCAGGAAGCCAGGGCTTTGGCGCAAACGCGACTTTAAGTCTCGAAGCGCTAACAAATGGAAATGAAGTGTAAGTTATGCCTATACAGACACCAGTGTCGCGACACACCGCCAGAAATACCGGCGAGGGCACTGCATTTCCATCGAGAGAGCGACGGGACGGCGAAAAAGTGGTCATAAAAACGTCTCCAAGGGATAATTCCATGAGCGCCGTTTCTGCGAATCAATGGCCCGGAGGAGCGCGTGAGAATGAATGATTTCTTTTTCCTTTGCCATTTAGCGCCCGAGGTTCATGACCCTTCGCGAGGAGAATTTATTTCTTTTGGAGGATGCTTGGTTTTGAGATAGAACTAGTAAGCTTTGAGACAAATTATACGAAAGTATGGCCGTTGTCTGAATCAAGCTTATTACATGAATGTGGACACAGATTATACATATATATATATATATATATATATATATATATATATATATATATATATATAATTATTATATTGACTTATAGCTTGCAGATCTGAAAACAATTTCGAGAGTTGTATAATGGAGTTGCCCAATTCAACCTTTCACAGATTTTTTTGTTCTTTTCGTTTCTATTTCTCGTTTTTCATCAATGAAAGTCTCGAGCGCGCGGTCTTCTCCGCGACGCGCGGGTTCGCGAGGCCACGGCCCGCGACACCGAAAACAAAAGAATGGCAGGCGACGCGACGGCTGGCTCCGCGGCGCGACGGAACCCCGCGGGGCCGTAAGTCACGTCGGCGCGGCGCCGCGCGCGAGAGGCTGGCAGCCGATTGCACTCGAAGCGCTTGTTGATAAATATTTATCCGCGCGGGGGCGCGCGCGTCCGTCGGTTTAATTTATATGCTAAGTAACCGCGGGACGCCGCCCGCGCTCGGCTCCATTCGGATGCGAATGCTCCTCTCGCAGCGTGTGCCTCTCTACTTTGTTGTGTTTATTACTGCGTCGCTGTGACTGTAAAGCGGAACATTCTGCCTTGTAGCTGTAGTAACTTCATTAGCGAATGAAATTACGCAGGTATTGTTGAAATCAATAAATGATTGTATTGAGTATACAAACGTACTCTCCAAGATAATTAATGATGTTAACATCTAGTAATTTTAATTCCACCCTTGCATTTATGTGCAGTATCATCAATGTTGTTCTCATTTCAACACATGATTTTCAATAAGCTTATTTTTATTTATGTTAGGGAAGAGCATTTTTCTTACGCTCATCCTTTATTGTCAAACATTAATGTTCATCGTGTTTAATGATTGCGTTGACAGGTCATAATCCGGCCAACTGTGATAAAATAAGAAGAGATTCATCATTAAATGCATATCATCTGTGTTTATAATAAATTGTGTTCTGAATCACAATAAGCCTAGAAAGTCTCCAAAAAAGCTGTTGAGGCCGTTACGATGTAGTATTGCATTCCTCTCTACACAATGGGTGTTTAAGCGCAGCTAAAATGGAACCAAGTATCGTACAGCAAGGAAGAATTCAACATCGTAACTTGGTAAAACAATTTACCCATCCGTATAAGTTCATTTTCTTTTCTAAAAGTTGCCCAAAGGATTCACATATTTTTGTGGCAATGACCTGTGACTTTCTAAACGAATATTTTTATCAAACTTGTTTCATTTGAAGCAGAAATAACCAGCCTTTGTGCAACGCATGTTCATGAAACCTTCGTTTGAAACTTAGTGAGTGTTTCACAAAGGTTTCAATGAAGAAACATTCACATGATCTATAATGACATAACAATGACATATCCCACTTGTACATGGATACATTTGAACGATTCTTCAGAGCAATGAATGCTTGGAGTTCTCTTAAGTGCTGCAGGCGAACGTATATTGTTAGAGCCCTCGCAAGAAGATGAATATGTCGACACCAGACGACCGACTGACCTTCAGAGAAAGTTCCCATACTCACTTGAAAGCTCACGGAGTGGGTTGAGCTATGTGGGAGATCACGTGATTGTTATGTTAATGGTGCTTTTGATTGCGAATGAGTTGTCTGCTCAGGCACTGGCAAAAAGAGCTGCAGGATTGTAAGCAGTTGCCATTGTCTCGGTAATAATAACTCAGATTTCAAGGAATGTATTAACTTTGAAATAAAATATAATACTTTATTAATAATCGGAATTGAATTCTCTTGTAAAGCTTGGCCTTTACGTGACTTGACTTGCCCGCGAGAAATAAGAACATCTGCGAATGCGATTTTATTTCAGGACTACATTTCTTGGGCTGAAAAAATAGGACAGGAGGCTCTCGTCAATAAGCCATCTGTGTACTACGAACTGAAATGATTGTAAGGAAGAGTACATGAATGGTAGAATGATGAATGGAAATTGAACAAGCAAAAGATAGAGTGGCAGATGAAACTGTGACGTATATTCCGTGAAAATCTCTCACGGTGTCTTTTCAATCACGTTTCATTTTCTACGAGTGACCAAAGTGACCGGTGCAAAGCAAACTCAGTAAGTGGATGAAGGTATCTGCTGGCCTTTGGAGCCTACATTTCATTCCAATGCAGATAATGAACATCCAGACGAAAAATATGCAGACCAAAATCTGGCATAACCTCCACAGGCTTCATTATCTCTTTTATCAGATCTATTCTCTACTTCCTTCACTGTCAAGTTTTATCTTCCCCGTCATCCTATGATGTCTTTGCTCCAAACTTTCCACAGCTGCACTCAGTTCTCTTTCCACAGCTGCACACCCAACATCTCTCTCTCTCTCTCTCTCTCTCTCTCTCTCTCTCTCTCTCTCTCTCTCTCTCTCTCTCTCTCTCACACACACACACACACACACACACACACACATACACACACACACACACACACACACACACACACACACGATCCCTCATTAAACGCCTTTCGTTCCAATACGGACCTGCTGCCCCGCCGCGAGCTATGCAGCGCAAGTGTTACATTATGTATGTATTAACGGAAATAAATCATGTTTCGCACTAAATCTTCTTGGTAGCATTTCGTAGACATTTACTCAGCAGTAGAGTAAGGAGTCTATACGACGCAAATAAATCTTCCCGACACCTGCACCGCGACGATGGAATGCGCGAACTCGACTTTCTATCGATTAAGACAAATTATATTTCTGCAGAAGCGTTTCTTTTAAAGTTATGGTTATGGAAAATTTATGGTTTAATTCATTGTAGAGCGTCACAACTGCAATAAACCTAACCCAATTTTCGAGACTGTGTTATTTTCGTGATCTTTAGACTCTGGGTTATTATCATTCCCTTAATGTTTTGGGGCAAGCTCTTTTCAAGCTTTTATTCGATTTCTTAACCACGTATGATTATTTAAAACGAAACCTTTAAGTGTGATGCACGTTAAGAAAGTTGGTAATCTGACTAAAATAATTTTTATCGAAACCTACTAGCTCTACGAAGTACTACTTAGTTTTTGTTCCAATAAGCGAAGCCCTTAATATATTTCACCAATCGAACACATAGTTATAGTACTTTCTGACAGTGTTCTATTACCCCCGCCATAGAAAGTTGTACTGAGATACAAGAACTATACATGTTCACTAACGTCCCTTATTACTTCACCATATTTCATTGTTACCCATTGAAGAGAAATGGTTCGTCGTGGAAACACCACTGACGTCTCTATCTAGAATCAGTGGGGAGGACTAAGAATGTAGTCGTAACGAAAAGTTCTGAGTTCTGAGCATTTATAATGGAAACTCAGAACTTTGAGAGCTTTTTGTTTTTTCCACACAGTTAGCGGGTCTAAATAATGAAATATTTGCAGGAATAATTTAATTACCTGAATTCTATTAAATTTTTGATACGTGTGTCGAAGTCTCTGATAGTCGATAATAAGAATGTTTTGTTAACTAGAAATATTGAATTTCTGCCGCAAAGAAATAAAATACGTCAATTATTCAATAAATATATGACGTGAAACACAAACGAAGAACGATTGATTAAAAATTAATTTTCATTTCGTCTGTTAAGACACGATCATATGATAAAACGAAACTGATCATACAAAAGCGATCATTTCTTAAGAGGTTACCGTTACGGTAGTTCATAAGATACGAAATTCTTGAACACCTTCGGTGAAATAGTATTTGAAATCGTCAACCATAATACACAAAAATGTGAATGCTACCTTATGTTTTGTTGGACTCAAGATTAATAGGCAGAAATGACTTCATGGAAGAAAAATTATGAAAATTAAATACAAAGAGATAGTTCATAGTTGTGTGTTTATTAGACACACTAAGGTAAGTATCCTGAATTATTTCCCATATCTAGTAAATCTCTCCTGACAAGCCGATGATTTCATTATTACTCGCCAATAACAAATCACAATTTGTATGTTTTCAAAGACAGATTTTATGCAGGATTGTAGTAAACTGGTAGTAAAACCAGGTCGTTCATTGTGAAGTAAGATTAAAACAAGGCAGGGTATTGAAATACTCGTATATACAATCGTCGTATTTAGAATTAGAATTGTATACCGTACATTCATATTTAGCTCAAATTACTTGTTATATTACACATTTCATTTCTAACTGCTTTGGAATGAACGCGTCAAATATCACGAAAGCTGTTACATGTTTACCTCATTTTTACTTGTTTTACGAGTTCTGCTACATTTGACGAGGCTGCGTTACTGTCCTTTTTGGAACACTCCACTTCATCGCCTGTATCGCAAAAAAGTGTCGTATTTTTGCTCAGCAAAGTTCGTCCTGTTTTTGTAGAGATCTTTTTCTCTCTTACGAAAAACCAAGTTTTGAAGAGCAAAATGAAAGTTCAAAAACAAAAATCTGAAAAACTAAAATTATAACTTCGTAGTTTTACTGAAGTACACGTTGTCTCATCTTAATTGTTCCATCAAGGAATGGTTTCCAATGCAAAACAAAAGTGAAGTATTCCTATTAGGGTTGTTTAATCTTAGAAAATATATCAACTGACGGACTAAAGTGAATAAGTAATATAGTAATGAATGTGATGATATTTTATTCTGATTTTCATATTTCTTTATTAACTGTTCCCGATGTATATACGAACTTTCTACGTTTGCGGATATCATCTTGATTCATTCCTAGCCACTTTTGAATTTTCAAATAATTGCCGTCAAATGAACGAGAATAGTATTGCGTGTCTTACAAGAAGGAAGTACTTACAATTCCCTCAGAACCGAGAGTGAACTTGCAATTTTTTTAAAATTAATTTTATTGTACGACTCGGCCTTCTAAATTTATTGATGTATGCTATTTATTTCAAGTCATAAACCTTCGAAGGATAATGGAATGTACTTCAAAGAAGTATACTCACATCTCCAACTCAAGGTATTTGCTTTACGATCAGTTGATTCCGAGGTTTGCGGACCGAGATATGCTTTCCCTCGTATTTTAATTTACTTAACGATCGCTGGAAAGGTAAGTTTGGTTTGCAAATGAGTTTATGGTTATTGGACGCGTCTTGGTAAAATCTGGTCCATGTATCCTTCCCGTCGTAGCCGTCTGGAAAGGTCGCTACTCAATCAGTCGCTGCCTGAAAGTCGTAATCAGGATTGATCGAGCAATAAACAGTGTACCATCATATAACTTGTTCGTTGATGTTTTTCAACTTGAAGCAACGATAGTAGATTCTTTAGTATAAGCAAAAATTGGCTGACAAAAAGACCATCTTGCAAAATGATTTATGACGAACATAGGTTAAATGTAAAACTAATTATATTGTGATAATTTGCTATTATTTTTTAAAGTCTCGGGAACCGAATAATGTTGGGAATAAAACAATACTTTGCACTGACAATTAAGAAAAGATCAGTTTTAAAAGATCAAGAACAAATGATCAAAATTAGATTCTTTTCTGTTAGAAAAGTAATACCTTTCACCACCAATATTCATCTGTGTCACCATAGTGCGAATTAACATCTACTTTTTCTTCCCGTGTAATCAATCATTTTTTTGGCCAACGTATTCCGGGACATTGAGCAAGTGTAAGAGAAATCTGAATCATTTTTTTGGAATATGAATCATTATGTGCGATCATGGCTTAATGACGATGACAAAAGTAATTATTCTATACTTCTTACTCTCCTAATCTACTCTACTACTCTCATCTATACTTCTAATTCTTCTATTCTAATTACTCTATTTACGTGATATATTAACAAATTTAAACGTTCATGTAACGAGTTGCGAGAAAAGTCTCCTGTTTCATAACTATGCAAGAGTGTGGACGAATATATGTGGATTCGTATTTAGTGAATAAGATATACGAAGTGTATGATGTTCCTATCACGAGAAAGCGTAAATCACGAGGAACCGTACTGAGCGCCGTGGCAACGCCAACCCACCGAGAGAAGCCGCGCACAGAGAGGGAACCGGCTAAGTCGGCAGCGAATTTCTGGCTCGTATCAAAGAGCAAAACAGCGCACTTTCACAAAATAGAACAATAAGAGCGGGGGTACCTCAAGGTTCTGCACCATCGCCGCTCCTCTTCAATGTTTATTTTTCAGACATTCCCACATTAGGAGACTCAAATCTTGCGCTATTCGCAGATGATTCTGCAATATACACAACTCATGGAGATATAAAAATAGCAAAAGATAACATCCAGGCGGATATCTCATGCTTTCTAGAGTGGGCTCAACAGTGGAGAATAAAAATAAACCCAACTAAAACCCAGGCCAAAATGTTTACTCTTTGGAAACCAAAGTTACTTCGCCCACTAGTATTAAATAACACTATAATCCCATGGCTTCCATCCGATACACCAGTAAAATACCTTGGGGTTCATATTGATAGCAAGTTAACTTGGAAAAAGCACATTGAAGTAATAACCAATGCAACATAAGCCAAAATATCAAACCTATACCCATTAATTAACTTCCGCTCAGCCTTAAATTTGGAATGTGCAATCTTAATATTTAAATCTATTATTAGACCATCACTCACATATGCCTGTCCGGTCTGGAATAACACAGCTAAAATCAACATTGAAAAACTTCAAATAGTACAGAACAATTTTTTACGAAAATGTGCAAAGGCCCCTTGGTTCATATAAAATACACATATTCAAAGGGAACTTCAAATCGAACCCCTAATTGAACATATAAGAAAAAACCGTAACAATTTTTTTACTCTTCTTTCATCCTCTCCGTGCAGTACAAAATTCACAATGGGAAAAACTTTAAACAATCCAAAAAGAATTCACTCTCGATATCTCAAAGACATGTTTAAACCCCCATTAAAAAAATCAGTATATTAATATGTATTAAATATGTAAATCTTCATCCCAATGTATGTATAGAGTGTATATAGATTTGAAAATGTATAATGTATGTAAAATTTGTGTTTTGTATGTCAAATTGTTTAGTTGTAAGTGTTAGAAATATAAGTATTAAATCCAGTAAATTAGCTAGTAGTAAGATACAAGAGTGAGAGGTTGTATGCTCAAACGTGAATGCCCAAACGTTATGTATTACAAATAAAATGTACAATCCCCTGAAAGGCAAAACTGACGAACAGGAAGAAAATAAATTAAAAAAAAAAGTATCAAAGAGCATGCAGCCGGCGCCGAGTAAATTGCTTGGCATGACGGTTGGCCGTGCGCTTACGCAAAGGGTGGCGGTGGGTGGGCCGGGACGGGGGCGGGGCGGGCGGGGCGGGCGCGTTTTGCAGGTGAATAGAAGCTTCTCGAGTCACCAGTGCTCCAGCCCTTGCGCCCTCCCGCGCCGAGCGTCACCGCCCACGCACTGCGCGGTCCGCATCGTCGTGCCGAATTTCAGCTGCGCTAGCTCAGTGACCACTGCAGCATCTTTGACCGTGATGTCTTAGAAGTCGAGTCCCGTCGGTGGAGTGTTTTCCACTCTAGCTACCTAGCTAGGTCGAATTCAACATCTGTCTGAAAGAGAATTCTAGCACTCGGCTATTCTGATCGGGAGTTTTTCGTGATTTGTCCGATCGTCAAAAATGTTAGAAAAATTACTATTAAAGAGACTCCGTAAAGTTATAAATCAAAACAATATTATTCCTCCCTTTCAATTTGGTTTCTCCCAAACTCATTCCACAAATCACCGATTACGTCTAACCGAAAATATCCATGAAGCATTTCATGCTGACCATCATTTATTAGCAGTCTTCCTAGATGACGCTCAAGCAGTCGACAGGGTAAGGTTCGAAGGGATAATATACCAACTCAGGAAACTATGTATATCGAAATACTTAATCAACACCATATACAATTTCATTAAGGATCGCACATTTATTGTGCAAGTGGGCTCAACCCTCTCTTCACTACGAAGAAGTTCAGCAGGAGTTCCACAAGGTTCCCCGTTGTCACCAGTATTCTTCAATATTTACATTTCAGACATTCCAACGCACCCTAATATACACACTGCCCTTTTTGTAGACGATACTGTCATTTTTGCCTCCGATAAGCATATCAAGGAATTTAATTCAGGGACACCTCACGTCCATTGAAACATGGTGTAGAAAGTGGAAAATTAAGATAAATCCAAGAAAGTCCACATCCAAAGTTTTCACTCTACGATTTCCAGCCTTCCCACTTCCACTAAAATTTGACTCGACAATAATACCATGATGCTCCACAACCGCCCATGTCCGTTATCTAGGCGTCCTAATAGATACCATATTGACATGGAAAGACCACGTCACCTCCAAGGTGAACGAAGCAAATAGACGCTTAAGTATTCTTCGACCAGTAATTAACGTCACTTCATATTAAAGCTCCATTCTGCTCTCATTTTTATAAGTCATTTTACGTCCGTTATTCATGTACGCTTGTCCAGTCTGGTGAAATGCCACCCCTACAACAATTAACAAAATTAAAATATTCCAAAATAGGGTCCTAAGAACTGCAGTTAACGTCCCTTAGCATATAAGCAACACGAATCTCCACAAAGACCTAGCCAAAGAGCCCGTCCTAACATACATCACCAAACTTTCCCAAACATTCTTCCAAAATCTACCCTCAGTTACCAGTACTTCTCATTTAATATTGGTAAAGAGCATCCCGTAGAAACTCGTCTACGCAACCGACTCCCCTTTCACATCTTCCTCCGTAATCTGGCTGATATTAGATAATGAAATAAACAGTCCTCCCATTAACAGTCAACAATATGTATTCCCCCACTTTTATATTCGCACTTCTTCATTCTATGTTTAATAGGTCACCGTAGACACCCCCGCTGCATCTTTTCGTCTGAAAATGCTCGCTCCTAACAACTGAAAAGCCATATGGATGAGCGTTGTATAGCTCATTCTGCAATAAAGATGAAAAACATTGTCCGATCATGACTAGCAAATACAAGTACAAATACCTTAACCATTGAGCTGTTGATCACGCGCAATTGTTCCTTTCTCTTCCTTTTCATATTCTCTCCAGTTACACAAACACACTTTCATGCACTACACCACCATACATGTCCGAAGACAAGAACGTATCCCATCTGATGCCCTCATATTGCTTCTCCTGACTTTGTATCCATTCCTAAAATGTACGTGATCGCCACCCTTATTTCTCCATGCTTTCTTTGCTCTCGCTGCTTCATGAATTTTAAGTGTGTGGTGTCACCAGAGTCTTTCCTGGCGCGCTCTAGAAAATGGGTGTGACAGGTTCCCTCTCGCCCGCATTTCAGTCCTCCCTCGTTGAAACCGAGTCTTGTAAAAGTGGTTGCCACTGGCACGGATTAGCGTTCCCTCCCCTCAAAGTGCGCTCTGGGTGCTTATGTAAGGAGGTTGATGGAGTTAAGGATACATGTAACATCGGTAAATAAAAAAAACAGGATACTGTAAATCTACATGACAAGGCGTTAGGCATCAGTACATAATAGCTTTCCTTCTTGGCAAGTTGGTTATATTGTAAGAAAAAGTTTCAGTTGCTTACTTTTTCTATGATACACTTATCGTTTCGAAATAATTACCCATGATTCAGATATTCACTCTGTGATTTAGTTAGAAGTTGTTTGAAATCTTCCGTAAATATACTACTTTTGAAATGGGAAGATTGACGCCAAGTTGGCGCCAATTCCAGAACACCGACGAAAAATCTTGTGTGGAGGTGACTAGTGGAAAAGTTCATTTGAAGAGGGGAAAGATGCCAGCGTTATCTCAAAGTTCCAATCGTCTGAAATTAAATCGAGAAATGTAGGCGATTTCACACTCTTTGACGTGTTGAGTCATTTTTCTGTCATAACTATTGCTTTGTGAACTGAATGGATGTCAGTTCAGAATCCATGATATTACATTCAAAATTTAACAGATTAAGTGATTCGGCTGGCCTCTCACATATGTTTGCATGTCCACCCCTGGCCACCTCTGACCACTCATGGCCACCCCCTTAATAAAGAAGCACTAATGTCAAAACTTTTCATCTTTCAAATCTACAGATAGTTTTTATGCTTATTCTGTTAGATCTCGACATTAATGTAGATTATTTCGCTGAATTAGACTTCTGAGTATCTGAATGAATCTGTAATAGTAGAGTTATCGTATTTCTAATTAGAATATTCATGTTGTAATTGAGATGAGTAACATCTGGATGGAATAGATCTTTCAATCTTTTCTTTAAATATCACATTTTGAATTTTTAATATTTAAAATTAACTTCTTGTTTTCTATCTTCAGTGGCTTTTTTCTTCATTTCCTCCACTATATTTTTTCACTTAACTCTGATTTCACAAATTTCTCATTCCATATACTTCTTTTTAGATAATTATTATGTCTTCACCTAAAACATTTAATGTAGGCAATACGGTGCGAATGCGTAGGCAGTAGAATGCAAACATTATTTGCAGTCGGTAACATAAATAAGTGCAACATACAAACATGAAAAGGTGTTGAGTATATTTAAATTTTAAATCTTGATTAGCAGCTACTTGTCTCTCTTGCATGGACCTATTCGATCACGCTTTTTTATGGAAAATATCTCTGCTCCCTAGGACAACCTCTACATTACTATTCTATTCTTCGTGAATTACGTCCTATTCAATCGGTAGCACAGACAGTAGCACAATTCTTCTCTAGACAGTTCCACTCAACGAGGACATTCTGGGCGGGGTAACATGTTCCTCGCACGACCTCTGGGGAATTGATGGCCTACCTACCAATGTAAATGGAACTCACATCGTTCTTTCGTTCGCTTTACGACTGCCTATTACCGAGGAAATGGAGCAAACCGTGAACAAATTGCTAATTCGAACTTTAAAGATTTAGTATTTAATCTTGGTAAGATGTATTCTTTTTTAGACAGTGAAAATAACAGTTTTGGCATAAAGGAAACCTTTATTAAACTCTCTCATTACAAACATCCAAGACGTTTCGTGATCCGATTGATCACATCCTCAGGTGAAACAGACTTTCGATTTCCAAAATTCATTATTCGATCTTCAAAACAGTATACAAATTACGATATTTTATGTTTGGCATTGAAATGTTGTTATATTTCTTAATATTTATAACTCCGAGTTATTGCATAATTTGGGGGATGTTTTTTAATTAATGAATGTCAGACCTAAATATGTTCTACCAGAGGATTGTGATAACTCGGGTTACAAAACGTCATATGTATTTATAATGTGAGAATTTCAATAAAGACGCCCTTTTTATGAAATAAATGTTATTTTGGTTGCCTGAAAATAAATGATACTTCTTATAAAGATGGTGGTATCATTAGTATGGGGAATATTCGTAATATTTTCGGCGTATTTCAATAACAATTTAATCTCCTCAAAAACGATATAAGAAACGTCTTTCTCTTCCGTAGAATGTAAATGTTCTTGTTCCTCAATTTTCAATCGGCATTCCTTCGAGCTAATTTGGAATTTCACAAAATATTTCCTGAAGATGAAGAGATGTGCAGTCAAAAAATTCGAGAAGAAAAGGTTGGTTACGAAAATGGCAATCAAGAAATAAAGTTTCACAGATTTCGATTTGTACTACATTCCTGTAATTCGTATTCTGTTTTCTGACTTACCATACTGACGTGCTCCTGGTCAGATTAAACTTACCTTACATCTCTGGGTACGGGGTTTTAAATCCTCGCCCATCGACGTGGAATTTATGGTGAAGAAGACGCGTTCACGGCGGTTTTCTGGAGGTTCTCCTGTTTCCCCGACCTTTCATTGCACTATTGCTTCTTCATCGTTTGATTATATACGAAATATTTGTTTATATACGAGTTATATACAAGAATATATGAAGGGCTCGGACCGGGAGAGTTTCGGGTGTCAACTGATGTCACTGCAGTGCCTCTGACCGGGATGTCCTAGATTCGAGTCCCGATGGTGGCAGGATTTTCGACACTAGCTAGATAGTAGCTAGGTCGAGGTCTTTAGGGAGCTTAGAGCTTGTCCTGGCTGGACGGTTCCCGCTGGTGGGAGATACCTAGTTGGGCGATACCCGTTAGCTGGCGGTAGGTCGGCACCGGATCTCATCATCCAGCGGGGGATGTTCACCGCCACCTCCTGCTATAGAAAATGCATTACACTTACGGGACTAATAACCTTCGCAGTTGACGCACCCGGAATCACTAACAATTAATCAATCAATCAATCAATGAAGGGCTCGATTCTATCCTATGCCACATTTTCGACGAAAATAAAGAACTAGAGACTTTGCACGGCATAACGGTCAGCAATGGATTGTAACCTCTATTTTCTGCGCATGAGCAGACACAAAAGTGATGCGAAACTCGAATGGCGCATGCGAAGAAGATCGATATTAATGTCGATTGCTGAAACGCTTTGTCGTGCAATAACTCTCTAATACCAGTAACATACTCGCCATATCGATTATTAGTTTTTACATTTGTGCCAATACTGCGATGCTGGTGGGACAATTGGCTATTCTATGAAGACTTCTGTTCTTCTGTGACTAGGAATGCCTGTAATGAAACCGGATACTCTTATTTCTCACAATGATTTCGATGTGATATAGGACTATCAAGATCATCACTCCATTCCCAACTCATCCATGCCAGTAAAGCCGCAAGGCTTTAGGACATTGAGGACGAAATTGAATCTTGTATTCGAGATATAATTTGAATATTGTAAATTACTTCTTAATGACATCATAAATATTATGGGAGTTTAATGAATAGGAATGTCGAAATCAAACATTATTTTTGTGTAGAATATACTGTGTTTACAATCGCTTCAAACATTGTGTTGAACTATATATGGGCAACAAAAAAAATGGCATATATAAAGAGTGTAGTGAAGTGTCGGAACGAATATAAAAAATTATTTTAGATCTGTTATATACTTACTTTTTCACAGACAACTCGATTCCCATAAGAAGGGAAAAATTAACTGTCCGATTCAACCTTCAGATTTCTCTCTACCGTTTCTTTCCCCTTCTACTGATGGATTTTCTACGGGACACTGAAATGAACTGAAAGATTTTCATCCTTTTTTAGTTTATTTACTGTCGCATCCACATCGCCGGCCATTAGCTACAATTGCATTTTACATTTGGTTACAGGAGTAGTAGTGTACAGTTATAATAACATAATTATTATATTCACAATAATGTATATAGTTTTGACTCATATTAATAGCAATATTTAGTGATACAAGACATGGAATAACAATAATAAGTGAGTAACAATAAGAAAAATTCATGTAGTTAGAATTAATACAATTCTAACCGTGAACCGTCTTTGTCGTGTAAATATTGTGACAAAATATCTCTTGCTTCTTCATTGAAACCGGCAGTGAGAAGTCAGCATCAATATCGTTACCTCTGCAGCATCTTTGACCGAGAGATTCCAGAGTTTGCACTGCCTTGGACATAACATGCACTACCCTTGCGGGGACAATGACAGCTCAGCAACTGACCCTCCCGGAACCAGATCCTCGTCCGACCACTCGCTCACACTCTCTTCATCCCTGGCTTCTCTACATTGATTTTGACGCGTTGATACATTTCACAAGCGTATTACGATTTTTTGCACCGAGAAGCACGGTCGCCGATTGTTGGCCTCCCCTCACCGCCCCCTCTTGCCGCCCCCCCTCGCCCCCTCCCTCGCCCTCCTCGCCCGCCCTCTCGCCGCCCCCCCTCGCCATCCCCTCACGCCGCCCCCTGAGGCGCCCGGCCAAGTGACGCGCGAAGACGCCCCAGCGCCGGCCAACGCGCGTTCAGCTGAGCCGCGCGCCGGCAGTTCCGCGTCCGCCGCCTCTGCCCTGGACTGAGACCCCGATGCCTGTGATAAGGAGGGTAATCGCGGGGTTGTCAGCGTTTCCTCGCGTGCCAAACATTGACAGGCCCCCTGTACTTTTCAGTCGATGCGGGCGGCGCAGCGGGCGGCGAAGGCGGCGGTGGCGGCGTCGGAGAAGGCGGCCGGTTGCGCCAGTGCGTGCCTGCTTTTTGTTTCTCGTGCGGCTGCGGCCGCGGCGGTGCGGTGCGGTGCGGTGCGGTGTGGGCAATATCGTATATCTGCGGGCCGATCGCCGCCCCGCGCCGCTGCCGCCGCTGTCGTGGCCCGACCGACCGGTTGTCGCCTGCGACGACCTTGGGTCGGCGCCCGCGCGCTTGTGTGCCCGCTGCCGCCGACACCAGCGCGCACGCGCGCGTGTGTGTGTGTGTGTGTGTGAGTAAGAGAGAAAGAGTACGTTTGGGGCAAATCTCAGCGCGGTGGATGCATCCATGTTGACCAGATGTTGGGGAGAGTGGTTCGTCCCAAAATGCGACGATCATTTCTGCAAGTGGACGCCGATGTTGAAAGAGAATCAGCCTTGTTCAAAATCGTTAGTCTGGTTCTGAAACGTGTAACGTAGAACTGGTCCGTTTTGTAGAAGTACTTCTGGTCGCAATCTTAGGTCGCTGCCCGGAGTTTGAGTGCGCGATTAGCTGTAGTAGCATCCAGGTCTGGCTCTCTTCGAGGCCCTCATTTGAAAGATGAGCTCTAAAGATTTTTGGTAGGAGTTCAAGAACCAGAGAAATAAGGGGTTCTCCAATTTTTTTATTAAATAGCTTACTCAATGAGAACAATGAACGCTTACAAAAATGGAACAGCTCCTATTATCACTGTCACCTCTGAATTTTAAAAAATTGCAAAAGCTGAAAACTTTTTGGACCATCCTCTGCCAACTACATTGTTGAAAACACAGTTTTAATGCAACTTGATCCTCAAAATTATATCGGATTGGCTGTAGCGCGAGGTCCTGACTCTACAACTGAATTATAGAAAAAATTCTAATTTGCTTTGGTTCCTGGGTCTGAGTTGGACGTGGTGCGGGATGAACACTCGCACTGCCGCAACTCCATTTGGAGGTGCGTTGGAATCCGGCCAAAATTCTGTTGAGAGATTGTAAATATCTATATTTCTTTAGAAATCCCTGAGGATGGTAAAAAATATTCAGAAGCGTTGGCGAACTAATGTTTTAATTTTTCTACTCACTACGTCCAAATCCCGTGATTGAATTTCCTAATTATTATTATTTCACCTTTATTTTCTGTATTTCATAAGGACAAATACACAGGTTATTCATGACCAAAGCATATTTATCAATCTGTTTGTTAGGAATTGACATCTACCCTACCTCCATAAACTTTCGAGCTATTCTAGTTGTTGATATGAACACAGCCATCTGTATAGTCTTATAAATATTCACATTAATATTCAGATCTTTTAAACTTTACAATTTTTATTATTATTATTATTATTATTATTAATGTTAGCAGTAGTGATATGTGTAGTAGAAGCAGCATTGCGCTAAATTTGATAATACTCTAGGCAAAATCCGAATTTCCCAAATTGGAATTCCAAATGGACACAGACTATTTGCAATGACAAGGTGGCAACAAACATTTCAGTCGTTTCGAGTAAACTAATGTCAAATTTTCATCTCTCTACCTATGCAGATATTTCTTCACCTATCATTATAATTTTACAGTAGTTATTTGTCCACAGACTGCAGCACGAGTGTGGCTGAAGCGCTAATAATTTAACCAATTGCTTTGTTGTTTCGATAGTATGTGCACGAAGCAATGTTCGGGTGGAAAGGTTTTGTTAATAATTGTTTATTGTTGTTGATGTTGATGTTGTTTGAGTACTAATTCTAAATCACTCTTTTTAGGATTCCTCTGAGGTAACTAAGCCGTAATAATTATGGAGATTTTATTTGATTGATAAGTTATAATCATTATCGTGAAGTTTACTTATGGTGCGTCGAGCAGCAATCTAAGGAAATCAGGACATGCAATATTATACAGTGAAATTATGATCATGTAACATGATACATGTAACGTGTTACGCAGGTTAGGCTTGATCTGATGCAACCTTACAGTTCTCTTCGTGCTGTCTTATGTACACAGGAAGAAGCATAGGTAAAACTGAAAATCTTCCTATCTATGTTCGAGGTTTCAGAGATGAGGTTCTTTAGGCTGTTTTTGATATTTTATGCACGTTTATTAAACGTTTTATTTACTCGAACAACCAATCTACTCCTCCTCCTACACTACTTTCAAATCGATATTCCTTAGATACTTTGGAGGTTACTCGCAGTATAATTGAACAAGATAAGAACAATTTGCAAATAATCGCTAGGAGATAGCTCCAACAACGGCCTTGGATCATATATGCGCGTGACAGTATGTTCGTGCGACGTGCAGCTGCATATTTACCAGCTGTTGTTCAATTTACTGGGACGATCAACTACCATAATAACATTCCCCACACTAGTTTTGAACTGACATTTCTCAATATAATCCCAATTTTGCTCTCGAGGAAGGAACCTGTTTGACGAGTTACCGAGTCGGAAGGATTCAGACCCAAGTGTGATCTTCATTTTTTGTAAATCATTTGCGTGAGCTATGTGCAATATTGGTGAGAAAAACTATACAATAACAGATTCAAATTATTACAAATTGCATTCTCACTTTTTAAACCTTACTTATAAAAAAAGTACATGCCGTTTTAAGAAGTAATGCATATGAATTGACTCTCAACGAGCTCAAACATGGTAACTTAACATCAAAACAAGTCATTACTAATGAATTTGGGGGAAAAATAATTGAAAGAAAAAAGCTTGATGCAAAGCTCCGGGATAGTATAAATAATGATGATCTTGGGAAGAAAACTAAATTAATAAATGCAAGTCTGAAGCTAGAAGAATAGAATTGCTTGGGAAGACCATAATGTAGATGGACCCACATGAATTGCATAGGACTACACGATGGGATCTGAAGACCGAGAAAATAAATGTTGGATCTCAAAACATCTGACAAGTTTGGAAAATGTGCCGGTTCCCCCATCCCCTCCCTTTCCAAGTGGGCTGGCGTTACCCTGCAGTGCGAAGTATGGCTACAATTAATTTCAGTTCAATCGAACAGTAGTAGTTGAAGCCTAACTCAGAAAATTAGTGCTTCAGGACATTCATATTCCTGAAATTTAACAACCAGAATCTGCCCTGTGCAGTTTTGTGCCTTTGAATATCCGAACTCGGAAGGCAGACCAAAATGTCACGTGTTTCTTTGCGCAAGGACTTGTCTCTCAGACAAGCAAGCGAAATCGTGACTGTCACTCTGGACCTTAATACGTTGACCACTGGACGTCTTTTGATGGAACTCGATATCTGCTGTATTCGGGTTAACAAAACTTATCATGTATCACACCTTGCGTAACTGCCAAAAGACCACGACATGAAGGTCACTATTTTCTCTGCTGGTGACTGGAATAAGTGATACATGAACACTGTTGTGCTATTTATTGTGTTAAAATAAATGTAAAAATAACTCTGTTGGCATGTAAATCCACTGCTGAACGTTCGATAGTTCGGTATGACTAGTGTATAGATAGAAAGTTCAGTCGTAGTAGTAATATATTTTTTAAAGACGCATACACTGTTTCGGCTGTATTATGGACATTTTCAGTGCTACAGTGAATAATGCACTTTTAATTACAAAACATAATGTAAGAAGTATTTTTTTAATTCGTTGCGTTCTTACTCTGACTTTATTGACGCAACGCGTCTCTTCGCTCCTGGTTGAGCGTTGAGCGCTTCTTAAGGAGTAATCCTCCATTAATATCTTATTAAGCTGACTTAATGAGTCCAGTCTCGTCTCATCTAATCAGTTGTCAAAGAGGACCGCCAGGTAGCATTTCCGCGTACGCGCCTCTGCGTCATTACCCATCGGTCAATATTGGGAAGGAATAAGGAGAGGGGTGGGGTTCAGGACACTTCACAGAGGTTGGACTAGCCCTTGTGAAGCAGCCAAACTCGTTTTGTTGGAACAAATTTCACATGAAAGTCTACGGGAATCGAACCCGGACCTCAGTGGTGAAAGGCTAGCGACTTTGCAATGAGCTCAACTAATTAATTAAAACAGTAATAACACTAAGTGTAAATTCTCATTTATTACTTCGATTAATGAAAAAGTATGAAATTGATATAAAGTAAATTAAATATTTAAAGTAAAGAACCTGAAATAATTGACATACATTTTGTTGAAATGTGAAATATGAAACTCAGAAAGATAAATTAAATATTTCACTTAAAACAAGGGTCTAAGAAAATTTATGTAAAATAATTTACATAAAACTTGAGTTTTAATTATAATTTTAATTATAAGTTTCTATATAAGTAAAACTGGAATATAAGTCTGTTACCCCAAAATAGCTGCAATTTTACAATTGCATACGGTTATTTAGAAGAGACAAAAACCAAATATTTACGATTTTTGTATGTTTGCTTGGGGTAATCTCTGGAAAGGTTGAACCGATTTCCATGCGATTTTCGCTGAAAGGTAAGAGTATTTTGACGGGCACAACTTAGGCTACTTTTCTCAAGTTATTTTCTTCACTTATATAACGGGTGGGGTTTGTTTGTTTTTTCATACAAATCTAGTTTTATTTCGATCTTAATTAAATTTTGTAAACATGATCTTCAAAACAAGAGAATGGTTACAGTCTAAATGAGATTTCGTAAAAATACTCATTTTTCCCTTTCTTGCCCCTTAGAAATGTTAGTGTGCGCTTTTTCCGTTTGTCATACGTAGCTCATACATACTCTCATACATACGTATATCTCTCATAATCTCATATATACATATAATAGTAAATATATTTACCATTGTGAATGGAACATTTCTGAAAGTCCATAAAATTCCCTAGTAAAAGCATTTTGACTCATTCCAATAGCGCAATTAAGCTGAGAGTAATTGAAGGTCAAAATTGTTGGATATTTGCTTGGAGTATGCAACAATGCAACTGTTTACAGCTATCCCTAGCAAGGATAGTGATTGCAACGATGCTCGTAGAAAACAAAATGAAATTAATTTATTATAACAACAAAATTAAATGAATCATTTTATTCTAAACTACAGTTCCTACCTTGCACCCCTATATTCAACCTTGGCAAATCCACAAATTCAAGAATCAGAATCGGTTCCCGTTTCCCTAAAGACGATTTACGATCTCCATAGACATTTGTACTCAGGTCTACGAACAAAAAAAATTAAAAAAATAATAAAGTAGCATGTATTCCCAGCCGTTTAAAAAAATGTCGTCAAAATAATTGTAAAATAATTTTTAAAAATAAGTATAATCGCCATCAGCCAAAGGTTACCGTTAGCTAAAAGAAAAATAGCAAAAATTGGGATAAAAATCCAAAATGTTCATATCATGTACCAGTGCAATTCTCTGAAAAGCATGCTCTGCTGAAAGAAAGAAACTAAAAAGAAAACAAGGGACAGAGCGGGCCAGCTGAGGCAGAGTGAGACGGAGCGGCTGGAGCTGGGCGGGTGGAGGAAGCAGATGAGAAAGACGGGACGAGGAGGAGGGCGGGCCACGGCGGGTTATGACATGGCAAGAAAGGGCGGGGCGGAGACACAACTTCGTATTCATTATTTTTCCTGTTTAATAGGTGATTATTATTAATAAATATCCGGGCAACGCAGGGTTCTTTAGAGAGTATAAAATAAACAAGCTGTCTACCAATATTGAGGCGGCTGGGGCTGAGGTAAAGAATCGGCGTTCCTTAGAGCAATTTCCTCCTATTAAAAGGCTGCTATGAATGAAATTTTCTTAAAAAGATCTGACAGAAGGAAATATATTAGGAGGTGCTAGTGGAGGTAGAATCAAGGGGTGAACAACATAGCCCTAAATCACTTCCTATTATGATTAAAGTGCTTCAACAAAAACGAAATGTCTATATCTTTTGAGCCAACATGCATATTTTATTCCTTCAATATCAAATTTTACTGTAAATTAAAAATCTAATATTCAGAGTTAATGTGGTATTGAATTGAACATCAAACTACGATACCAGGAATATGTGAATAGTTTTCTTAAGTTTCGGGAATGTACACTGCATTTCCCAAGCATTCGTCTGGAACGAAAGAAATCGTGACGAAATGGAATACAGAACGAGGTAACCCTTTTACTTTCTGTATTTCTAAATTTTGACAAGTAAGATTAAAAAATCACAGAATTCAGAAGATTGATCTATGAAATAAAAAAGAAAAGGCGTCTATTGATAATGAACTTTTATCAGGTACTCCTTTTCACTGTCCATTTTACAACTTCGTATTAAGTTCAACCAGGAAAGTTGCTTTGCAAAACATGTAATTTCCGTCGTTTAGCGCCTGTCTGTTTATTGCATTTGAGACCCTCTGAAGTAAAAAGCTTTGTCTGCGACATTCGTTAAATGGAGGTCAAGGTAATCAAGAGCTAACCTCGTACTGGGCGGAAGGCCTAGGTCTAAGGTTTAAACCTCGGGCCTCACGAATAGAGTCACTATCACTACTTTGCCACGCCCGAATAAAAAAGGAATTACACATCACTCCGAGCCACCTTTCTCTTTAGCATGCTTCAAGAGCGCCTTCCAAAGGTCACAAGGAAAATAATGCGATATATCAGCATGTGCGGAACGATAATGATCTTACCAAATGGTTCCAGTCTAAGTGACGTTGATTTGTTCTTTGATGGTACCCCGAGGCCCCACCGCCTGGTGTTCGAAGAAAGCACAAACACACATAAATCGTGTAGGAAGAAAACAAAGAAATTGACTGCAAACAATAGAAGTAATTCCAATGATTCGTTGGATAACTGCAATGTGCACGGTATAAGGAAAGTAGTAAAACCTTTTTGGTTCAAAACATTCATTGAGTACTACGGGCATTTTGTTCGGGTAATACTATGTAAATTGATTTAGTATGTAATGATTTGTAGTTAGGCTTGTTTAAAAAAATTAATTTCTTCTATTAATAATTTAATATTTTAAAATGATTTTTCAAAGCCAATATCTATGAAAATACATTTCAGGCAAGCTCATAAATCTTATGTAAGGTGACATCATGAGGTCGATAATTGTTAGAGTGGATTTTCGTTCATCTTTAGGGTTGCTTTAAGATGATATTATACTATCATTACAGTGTTACGAAAAATATTACACGTTTAAAGATATTTTAACTTTTCCTTCAAGATCTTGGGAGACAGCCCCAGAGTTTTAGCAAATAACTCATCTTAGGATGATACTTGGGCATGGCATAACGTATCGAACGTCCTTTAACCCAATTCTTGAAGTTGCCTTTCCCCTAATGCATTACAAGAGCTTGCTTCAAAAGGTCAGGCCGCGCAAAAACCGGTAATATCTCCACATACACTCGACGACAATAATCTCACCAAATGGCGCCAGTGAAAATGGCGGCGATTTGTTTCTCGAGGAGAGCGCCTCAAGCGGTCAGTGCTTGATTTAGCGTTGCCTGCGGCCGGCCATTAATATGGCTTCAGATGGTGGAGGACGAAGGCGAGGCCTCCGGGCGGATAGGGCAGCTCTAGCCGCTCCCTCCCTGCAGGGTGTTTAATTATGTCTACCAACTGCGGTGCTTTTCTTGTCAACTGGCGTGGCGATGTCAATAGCGACAGGTAACGCAGCGCGCACTTTGCGTAATGATGCAAAGCCCTTGTGGAGGGTGATAATTAATCATATCAGGAGAAAGGAGGTTGCCTACGTGAGTGCACATGGCTGGTTGAGGTTGTGTTTTGTGATGACCTGACTTATATTCATTTGCGGCACAACCGTTACTCGAGATTGCTGGAATGCACAATCGCGCAATGCGCTCGACAATCAACCTTCTGTTAGCTTGAAAACAGGCATCTAAGAACAGGAAGATAAAGCGAGTTGTCTGTATTTTAAATGTTCAATTGACATAATTTCTTGGATTAACTTTGAATGTCTTTATACTTAAAATCATTGCTCTCTATTATGAATTCGAAATTTTTCGTTATACCACTACTTCATTATAGTCATCGTTGAAAACAAAATATACAACTCACCTATGCGGGTTACCGTTTACACTGTTGCCACTAATTTATTTCTTCATTATCATCATTATTATTATTATTATTATTATTATTATTATTATTATTATTATTATTATTATTATTATTATTATTATTATTAAATTATATCATGCCTCATGAAATGATAATCATATTCTAAATATTAAATGGTTTTAATCGCATTAGGTGTATTTCCTCCGCGTTATTGTGAATCATTTCGAAGAGCTCATTTTTCCATTTTAATTGTAAACAAGTTTTTTAAATCCTGTTTTCACGTGAAGTCTAGTCTCGTTCCTGATTGCAATCAGGAGCAACCATCGTACTGGTGCGATTTATACTTTGCATAACGTGTAGACGGTTCAGTTCAAGTGATCATGTTCAGCGGTTTCCAGTTCGTGTAGTTTAGTCGTACCCATGCATTATCTCTGGATACATGTGCCTCGAAACTCTCTGTCGGATGCCTTCACTGGCATGAACATTACAAGACCGGTCAACCTTTCTCGTGTACCGTATTGTCAATTGCCACAACAAGTGATTGTCGGAGGTTCTTCTACTACTCTATTCATAAGCTACACTTAAGCTAAACATTCTTTCGCATTTAACTTAGGAGTGTGTGAGAACTCAAGCATCTGCCGAACATCTTTTGTTGTTAAAATATGCAAGTTATTTATTTACTCTTTCTATCTGCAAGACCTCCGTGTTACACCTTCGGTGTATTCTGCGTATATTCCAGAAGTATTTACATCGGGTGTCGTGACTCTCCGGTGTTTCACACGCATAGGATGTTCACTAGTGATTTTGTAATGCGGTTTGTGGGCTCATTCTTCATGATTTCTGACCACACACGATGGTACCAGGAGCACAAAAACTTATAAAATCATAACCCTGTTTTGCAGCCACTAATTACTAATCCTCAATGCAGTGTTTATTCATTGAAGCCATCAATTTACTGAACGCGTAAATTGACTGTAATCTGCACTACAATCGAGAATCTTAATTGATAATAGTGCTGCCGTTTTTCACTTTCCCAGGGAACGCTCACGAGCAATTTCAAGTACCTTGTAAGCTGTAAGCAAGTATCCACGCAGTTTTCTCATGACAATTAACCAGATACGTTATATTAGTGAATGACCGTTTTGCAAAAACTCTCTTCCTGCATTCCCTTCCGAATTTATTAAATTTAAGACTGGAAACACCTACTAAACATTGAAGAGCATTCATTTGGCCACCTCTTGTTCTTCATCCTCTTCACTATAGAGTCGAAATAGTTTGTCATTTTTAAAATTAGAGGTTATGATGTGTAGGATACATGTGAAAATTATCAATTTTACAATGAAAATGTTGGCATTTTAAGGACCTTTTCTCATTGCATCCGTAAGCCTAGATGAAAGTACTGGCAAATACTGTCTATGAATTGGCATGTAATAGCTTGTACAAGTGTTGACATGTATAGGAATATACTGGCAAATACCATTATACATATCCACTACAAAATGAAAAAAAAAACATTAGAAGGCACTATCTGCTTCTAGAACTTCATATTTAAGTTTTTGACTTTCCTTTTGCCAATGGTATTCTAACCACTTCTAAATTTATCTGCAGTGACAGCTTCAGCATTTGTAGTCTCCGTCACTCTCTTCATATTTTTTCTCATTCAGGAAAGGAATCTCGCGGGATGGACTGTCCAAGGATAAAATCAACCGCTTTATACATTTCTTGTTACCATGTCGATTCTTATTAACTCTTTCGAATAATATCCATGTGCGTATGGGCCTATTAATTACAGCTACAAACACAGGAGACGACAAAGTCTTCAGAATTAATCACATTATTATATAAATCGATCTTACGTTCATCACCCTACAAAATATATCAGTTGTTTTGAAAGTCGCAAAACTATTCCTAATCGTCACAGATTCAATCGGCGATTATGTACACTTGTGAGCCAACCGAATGCAATCTATACATGGTAAAAAGACAAGTGGAAATGCTCGACATACTGAAACTTTTCCTCCTCTTAATTTTACCCGTCATTACTCAGCAACTCCTTTTTTTAAGTGCTTGACACCATTTAAGTATGTAAAATTGAATAATAAATTACTCGAGAAAAAATATCTGCCTTCCATATTGGAGATGTAGGACATGTTCCAAAACAAATTTTCAGTTTGGATTTTCCACACTTTCAGGTTTTAAGAAAATTGTATGTAAAATAACTTGCTTCTATTACAGAAAAAAAATTAAATAAGAGAATTGCAGTCATATTAAAAAATTCAAAATGTTACAAAACCTGCATCTAAAGTATCCTTAAAAATTAAAATAACTATGATCTCCGAGATGGCATAACTAGATCTTACTTCTGAGTTATTTATCAAGATTCAGTTGAAACGCTTATAATCTGACAGAGACATGTTTCCATCCATCCAGACATTCCGGTTCTCGAGTAGAAAATTGCATCTATCTCCTCACCACCTGCACCAATCTTAAGCATCTCTGTTTCAGCACTAATATGCCTCACCTCAGACGTGTGTGTGATGATACAGCTCCAAAGAACTTTAAACACTTATTTTGTAACAAAAAATTCGAGATCGTATTGTTGCGATGATTGCAGTACTTTCCCTATTTAGAGAGGAAAAGTAATAATAGATTTCAAATTCATATTAGGGAAATATCAGCAAGTTCATTGACTATCCGTGTCGCAAACATTTCCATTTTCCCCTAACGGTTTATAAACTGAAGAAAAAGTGTAAAATGTGAAACAACTCATTTATAACATTTTAAACCTTTTTTAAAATTCCAATTTTTTTAATTTCATCACAAGATGAAGTTTAGGAATCCCAAAATTATTGTTCTAAAGGAGACATTTTAATCAATTTCAAAATGCATGCCACCAAGAAGAGATATTTTTAAATCATGATAACAATTTCTAAGTTTCGAAGAATGAATCCCTTGTCACTCCCAAATGAGAAAGTCAGGCGAGAAACGGGACGGAGAAATGGAGATCGGACGAGAAACGGAATTAAAGGAGCTAATATGTAGCACCTTTACCCTGTAATTTTAAATAACTACTGAGTTTCGGGTAGCACTCTTTCTTTTCATATGAAACTACATGAATTACATATCGTGTGAAAGGTAACTCTATTTATTACTTTTCCGAAATAAATCTAAATAACGTCCATTTTCGTCCTTGCTGAACGTTTCACTTTTGCAGAAAAATACATTATTTAATTTTTATAATTATATTCAAGACAATTTATAAATAATACAGCATGACTTTTCAGATTCGTTCTGTCTTTCAGAAGACATGCATATGATCTTTTCATTCTGAGGGACTTATATTGCTTCTGCTGTGAGACTCATAGCGTAAAAGTTGTAACGAGATGTGAAGTGTTGTTAGTAATTGAGATCTTTCATTTAATTTGTACACTCCACTATTTCATATGTCATGGTAACCAGGAGTCCCGAACCATATTTGTTTCTCTTGAGTTCTCTCGTGATACAACAGATTAATGGTGTAAAAAAATTCCTGTGAAATTGTGAATTTTCATTGTGTGATTAAATTTGGCTTAATCTCTGCGATTACATTATGAGCATTAGATGTTCACATACCGCTGATGAGACTGATGAATCCAAGAAATTATGTTCACATGTTCGGATGATTCCCATGTTCAAACAATTTTATGTCCATTACTACGCTTGAGAAATTCTCTTTTTTTAAATTTAAGGTCGCTCTTAACTGTTTGGTCATATAGCGATCACTGTGACTTTTTAACATTGGGGTAACTGTAAGGGCAAAATGAACACACACAGATATCCAAGGAGTCGAACCCGCGACCCATTGAGCCGAAGCAGTCACGGCCCTTCAGCCTTGGCGACCGGCCCTATTTTTTTAACTTCTAAGTTACGTGATGTTATTACTAAACAAATGCCGAGAATCATCATTCTTTCGTTGCTGTGTTAACACTACCGTAAGAGATAGTTAATGATTATTTTAAATCATTATTTATATTCTACATTCGTGTTGAATATTTCATCGTGGTGTCTCTAGGATACTTACTTAAGATCTACGAATACCATTCACATTAGATATGTTAACTATCGGTAGAGAGAAAGAGAGAAGTCATGTATTCACCTTTAATTTGAATTCAATGTGACCATTAACCTATTCAATCAATGGTCAGATTCGTGACAGGAAGGAGGTCTGGATCACTTATGTGTTTCTTACATCTGACAAAATGGATCACGACGGCTTTTGTATGTGTTCATTGTTCTCCTTTTATGCAGGTCTCATTGTACTTCGTAAGGATGTTAGGTGATGTAAGACGCTTTGACTGTGACTCTCCAACAATTCCCTATAGAAATGGTTAGTTGTAAAGAATAATATAACTTTGTCATATTTATATAACAATTTTCGGTCGCGAGTTCGAATCCCGCTTCGGGCATGGATGTTTGTTTGTGTTGACCTTATGTGTTTTGTCCTTACCAGTCCCCTTGCAGTTTAAAAATCACATTGGTCACTGTATGACCAAGATGGTGAAAAGCGACCTGAAAGGAAACTAGTGGTGCTACAGAATGGCACAGACTTTCTCGTAGTAAAGTTTTCTACTTTCCTTGGTGTAGACTGGCTCTACAGTTTTGCCCCATCCTCTTGCCAGCTGCCATCTATCGCCGTCAAAATATATTTCTTTAAACATATTCTCAATTTTTCGGTTTTGTAATTAGAGAATGTCCTGGGGCTTCATGTAAAGTACCCCCAAATTTTAAAGAATGTTTTTCAAAATTTTAAAACTTCAACTAGAGCCAGATGGACAGGCGTTTCTTCAATTTGGAAAATATCATATGCATGGTTTAGGCTCTCGCAGTGTTCACAAATGGACGGACGTTTTGCTTTCAATTAGTTTTTCGGCATCGAGGGCCCACAAAACAGAGATTCTGGCTGCACAACGTGTTAGGGAAGTTTTCTCTTAATTTAACAACTAGATTTGTCCACTTTTCCATTATCAAGGTCCGGCAATGATATTTTTTTCTGCCGAAAATCCGCCGTTTTTTCACGCATCATTACGTGACTTTCTCTATACTACGTAAATTACTCCGTACATACGTATACGAGAAAGTAAAAAATCCTAGACTCATAAGTAAGATAGTTGTATAAACATGTACGTAAAGGTGCACGTAAGCATTTGACAGATCAACATTCTACGTAATTTCAAGCGAATATGCAGTCATTGTTAAGAAGTCTGAAAACATTGCTAACGAGGGTATTGTATATTCTAAAAATTTAAACCGGGAGCCGTAACTCAGTGCATCAACTGATGTCACTGCAGCGCCTCTGACCGGGAGATCCTAGGTTCGAGTCCTGACGGCGGCAGGATTTTCGACACTAGCTTTTCAGCTAGGTCGAATTCAGTCGCTGTCTGGAGGAGAATTCTAACGGCCGGCTGGTCTGATCGGTAGTTTTCCGTGGTTTCTCCGATCAATACTAGGCAATGCCGGAGCAATACTACCCTACCAAACGGGCCACGGACCGCGCGCTATCTTTCCTTCCTCTTCCTTGTCTTATCCTCTCTTACACACACACCTACACTAACATGCACTACACTACCACATATTCCGGGAGACCGGTCGGGAGCTTAGAGCTTGTCCCGGCTGGGGCGGAGCCCCGCTGGTGGGAGAGTCCTGGTTAAGGGTAAACCCCACTAGCCGACAGTAGGTCGTCGCCAGATCTCGCCATCCAGCAAGGAAATATCACCGCCATCTCCCGGGAAAACATACACTACACTAACGGGACTAACGAGCAAAAGCAGTTGACGCGCCCGGAAACACGACAAATTAATCAATTAATAAAAACTTAAATCGTTAAAATGAAGATGTAATTTTTTTTGAAAAAGTGAGTGGTTTTCGTGTTTTTTCTATTTGAAGTTTAAGCAATTTATAAAAGAAACATTATCTCATAAACGGCCCCCAATGTTTACTTGAATTTTTTCTTCATATAAAGAAAATAGCGTTATAAAAATTGGTTGTGCTCCAATTTTGGGTGGACTGTCCGTATTTTCGAAAATTGTAAATAATTAACATTGCAAAACAACAATGTTGATGCTAGAGTTGTTTTTTTTTAATGAAATGTGTTCTTCAAAATAAATAAAGTCATTTTTTGAAAATTTGAGCAGTTTCTCGTAAGTTTTGCATATTTTTGAAATTGCAGATTGACTTTGCTCGAATCATTCAGGAGTGATCAGGCTGCAATATAATCAAGAAAAAGCCGCGGCAAGGCAGTTTGAAATTCAAGGCAGTTGTAAATTCAAGGCAGTTGTAAATTCAAGGCAGTTTGAAATTCAAGACATTTTGAAATTCAAGGCAGTTTGAAATTCAAGGCAATTTGAAATTCTTAAAATAACTTCTCATCGTTGGGCACTGTTTCTGGATGTATGGAACGGAGTTTTGAATTGTCGAATTTGTGTTGATGTATTACCTTTAAATGAAGTAAATTTTCGCGGCTAATAATAAGTAATGAATTTTACAAGTGATGACTAAGATGTATGGGAGAAAATTGTGGTTTTATAATTTTATTAATTTAAGAATGTATGTGCTATTATTGCACCCATATTTTGAACTTGTCTTAAATGCAAGTTTTATGTTTAAATAATTATTTTAATATTCAACTTTTAAATGGCTCAGGTTGTAGTTTTATTTTCGTTATAATTTCAATTACTTCTTACATTTAATTATT
Source organism: Teleogryllus occipitalis (assembly GCA_011170035.1). Taxonomy (NCBI): domain Eukaryota; kingdom Metazoa; phylum Arthropoda; class Insecta; order Orthoptera; family Gryllidae; genus Teleogryllus; species Teleogryllus occipitalis. The sequence goes on from BLKR01002041.1 coordinate 45,773, forward strand.
ATTAGGGGGCCCCCCCATAAGTTGGTCATGCCTAGGGCGCCTTGAAGCATTACGGTCCCCCGCGCTGCAGCGCCCCCGAACACCGAGTTGTGCACCCGCGCGCCCTGGTGTTTGAATTTGTATTTGTATTTAGACATTATGGGCCGTAGTCATAATCTTTACTTATAATAAGGAAAACATTAAGGAGTTTCTTATACCTGTTTTAAATTCATAGTCGTAACTTATCCGCGTACAAAAGAAACTCCTTATGAATATAAATATAAGGAAGGTCCAGTTTCACTTATAAGTGAACTGTCTCTTGGTGGGTTGAAAGTAGTCTGAAAGAAATAAAAATGGACTACGATATTGAAGATTATAAATTTTTTTATGGTGGCATCGTTCTTCGTACCAACTAGCTATATTTACGTGGCACGTAAAACCCGCCGGAAATGCACAACGATCAAGAATATTTAAGAAAAGATATCAAGACCACAGTACACGTTTTGATAACGATGGAAAACATCAGTTATAACTAATAGGGATTTACCAATTTACCACTATTTAAGACACTGTTTAAGATATTACTACCACTATTTAAGTAATTGTGTAGGTTAAGTTACCTCATGGGTGTTACGGACGCATGCATAGCACTTGTTCACGGCCAGGTTGATAGGACGATTCAGGCAGGATTCAATGTGGCTGTGAAACAACCAATGTGCTGTTACAACGTCAGAGGCTGCTAGCGTCGTACCTATGTTAAGAATCGTCTATGAATATCAAATGTGCATAAGTATTTCCTAATCGAAACTTTACTTCTTTTAGCTTAAGTATTTTCTTTTCCTATAAGTGGCGACTATGAATTCGGCCCTATATGTCCCGTAAAGGCCAATTGGTCTCGACGCCATTAAGTCCAGCGGTTCCTAGTCAGTCACCCATCCAGGAACTCGCGATATCTCGAATTCGCTTATACTTCATGACTTCACGTAGTTAACGAATTGAGCTAGCGACGCCGGTCGCGGCCATTTAGTAGAACCATCCCAAGATTCGCCTGAATGACGGAGGGACACCTAGAAAATCGCGGTCAGGATGGCCGGCACGGGGATTGAACGCGGTCCTCCCGATTGCGAAGTCAGCGCGCTGACTGAGTCCATCAGGCACGCGGCGCGGCCTTGCGGCGGCGGCGGCCGGGCCGGCTGGCCGGCGGATCCGGGACGGCGCGCCGCGGCGGGCTCCTCGCGGGGGGCGCTGGGCGATTCCCCCTGGGCGCGGCCCCGCCCACTCCTCTGCCCCTCGCCCGGCCCTTAATTAACGGTATCGGCGCGAGCGTAACGTAATAAGCCGTAATGAGCTGCGGAGAGCGAGCGAACGGTGTTCAGCCGTCACCGCCTCTGCCGCCCCTCGCCCCTCGCCCTTCATCACCACCGCCTCTCACCTCTCACCAGCGTCGGCTTCTCCTCGCGGTGCACATCGCCACTCTGTCAGCGTCTTTGTTCCCTCCTCCCTTGACTCGCTTTTTACTTCTTCTTGATTTATTTTACCTTTCTCGTATACGTACGTATATATGGATTAATATACTCGTACTTTAAGAGAGTTACGTAATTCTGCGGAAAATTACGACAATTTAAAGGATGTACACGTTTGGAGATCACACTTTACTACAAAATAGGTTTCTTTCAAAACGTCCATCGGCCTGTTGGTCCGTCTGTCCAGGTGTCCGACTAACCGACTGTCCGTCCGTCCGTTCCCGGAACGATGGGACAATGTATAAGCACAAAAATGCGACCAAGAGATACTATGGGCAAATTTGTGAAAGTATATGATCGAGAAAGGTATAGGCGCCCTCCAGGCGAGCGAAGGTGTCACCACCTCCAAGACGAGAGATCTCAAGCGCCTCTGATTCTATTAGGCCCCAGTATACAGCAGCTGGGAAGAGGATGGGACAGCATCGAAAACCTACAGGGAGAGATGGCTCGGAGCATCAACTGATTTCATTGCAGTGCCTCTGACGGAAAAGTTTTAGGTTCGAGTCCCGACGGTGGCAGGATTTTTGGCACTAGTTAGGTAACAAGGTCGAATTCACTCTTTGTCTGGAGGAGAATTCTAGCGGCCGGCTGCTCTGGTCGGTAGTTTTCCGTGGTGTCACCGATCAGTACCAAGCGAAAGCCGGAGCAGTACCCTAACAAACAGGCCATTGACCGCGCTCGTTTTACACTAACATGCATTACATTACCACACATTCCGGGCGCCCGGTCGGGAACTTGGAGCTTGTCCCGGCTGGGGCGGTGCTCCGATGGTGGGAGAGTCCTGGTTAGGGAAAACTCCGTTAGCCGAGAGGTAGGTCGCTGCCGGATCTCACCATCCAGCGGGGGAAGTTCACCACCACCTCCCGAGGAAATACACGGATTACATTTATGAGACTAATGACGTTTGCAGTTGAGGCGCCTCGAACAACCAATCAATTAATCGAAAAGCTAACCCACTCTTAGGAGAAAAAGGAAAGTTTAGGGGAAGGCTGCGCTACACCCCTGGTTCTCATTTGCCCCTAGAGTGGTTCTCAATTTCTCCTCCTCCTCGCCCCTTGACGCTCGTGCGTCCGTGTGGCCTCCGCGCCGCCCCTGGGCGCCTGAGCGGCAAAGGGCGCGCGCCGATCGGCGCCGCTGGGAGTTACGAGGCCGCGCGGCCCCGCCCCTCCGCACGCCGCCGCTTAAAACAATATTAAAGCGATAGCATCGCGCGCCCGGCGCTCCTCCGGGGCAGCACTCTGGAGCCGTATCGAATGGACGAAACGAGGCGTCTGCGAAAGAAGTCCGCGACTGCTATTTCGTATTTCAGGATTCTCTTCCAGTTGTAGCATGAAGAATACTTCTTTCAAAATTTCTTGTTCATTCAAGAATCGAATTAACATACTTCATTTTTAAATAAATGGGAGTTTAGTGATGCAACTTGTACTCAAATGTAGGATTAAAAATTCAAATTATTGCTTTTTATTATACTTGGTGAGATAATGTACTAAAATAGTCGAATAGATTAAAAAAAGTATGCAACTTTAATTTTTTTATGAAAATGAATTATATTTACACGTAAATTACACATTTTTCTCATGCTACAGCAGCTTTGTTCAATAATAAAAGTTTGATGTCGGTGGGAAACGAATGAATGAGACAATAAATTAATTCTGACAGTAGCGCTTTCTATGTTCTAGTTTAAAAAAGTTCTAAAAATATGACGACAGCAAATTTCAAGATTCCCTAATTTCACGGGGAAAATTCAAGTTCTCTTTATGTGGATAGATGTTTGTTATCTGAAAGATACGTACGGGCGCGATGTTAAATCTGCACGGTGTAACTCGTAAATTCATCTGAAATGTTTATTACTTTCGCCAATTCGTTTCGTGTGTGAAATGTAAATACTGCACGAAGAGGGAAGTCAATTTATTACGAAAATTTCTTTATTTGGTTCAGTCGACGATGCAGTAAGAGTACTTCTTACCCGGCGATACCGCGAGACGAGCTTAAGCGATTTTCCGTCGCCGACTTTTACGAGTTGTTTTTCGAGGTGCAGTAGTTCTTCTCCCGTCTGGGAAGCGCGTTTTTTGTTTTTGCCTTTTGGTCGAGCACTTCCTCCAGAGGCGCTTTCGACCGCTCCGTGCCCGTCGCTTGTTTCGCAGGGGCTCTCCTTCCGCGCGCGTTTATCGGGCCGTTGCGGCCGCGCGTGTTACCCTTGCGGATTTTACGGCCCGGAGGCGAGGCGAATCGCGCCTTGCAGGCAGCACTGGCGCTGCCCGTCCGCGCGGCGCGAAGGCTGCACCTGCGGGCCCGGGGGCGGCGGCGGCGGCGGCGGCGGCGGAGGTGGTGGTGGGGGTGACGGAGCCTTCCACGACTCGAATCATAGGATGCATGTACGAGGATTTAAAACCTTCACAGATTATACATAAGGGCCATTTAATAGTCCTGATTGGTTAATACTAGAGTGGTATCCCGGAATCGTACAACCTGATCCAAACATATGATTCATTTAGTAAGGACGACTCCGACCGAGAGTGATTAGAGATCTGTTATTACCAGATATTATTATTGTGATATTGTATCTGAGAACTGTTGCTATTACATACAACATATATATATATATATATATATATATATATATATATATATATATATATATATATATATATATATAAAGAGAGAGAGAGAGAGAGAGAGAGAGAGAGAGAGAGAGAGAGAGAGAGAGAGAGAGAGAGAGAGATAGCGTAGAAGTGATGTTATGAAGTTCGGATTAAACAGTGTAACGTACTGTGCAATGTAATAAAGCGAAGGGGTTGACAACGGCGGCGGCGGGAGTCGAGGCCTTCAGGGCTGAAGTGGCGGTAGCGCCGGACGAGGCGAAGGGAAAAAATGGCGGAAGTGATCCGACTAGAGCTTTTTTTTTTTCGCTGCTTTGTTGGGGAAACAGGCTCCTTTCGCAGACGCAAGCTCTTGTTTCTCTTCCGATGTTTCTGGGAAGTCAATCGGTATTTTGTCTAGACCAGCGATTCCCAATCCTTCTCTTGCATTGACTCCTTTAAAACATGAGTTTGCGTCATCGACCCCTTTTTTCCTCTAGTACAGCGTAAAACATAATTATTATACAAATAATTGCTCAACTTGAACAACTTAAATATTACAATTAAATAAAGAATATAAACTGTTTAAAAAATGTATTTTTGATTTATGTATGCTTTTACTATTATTATGTTCAATTTTACAAATATAATGAACTTTTTAGAAACAAAATCACAGATTTAATTGCCAAAGGTTCAATTTTAATTAATGTGAATAATGTGAAATTGCACAACTGGACAGAATTTGTAATGTACTATTAGTTGATACGTAGCTTTGTTTCAGAAAACAACTATCAACTTTATTAATATATTTTGGTTGCCAATGAGATCTTGATATAATTATACAAATCAGTTGCCGATGCATTTAGTACACACGACTATCGACCTCTTGATCATCATAAATCCCTTCAAATTGTTTTCCAACCTTCCTTCAAGGGGTTGACATCGTCCCCAGTGGCAACCTTTGCTCTAGACGAAGATATCTTGAGATCAAACTCTTCTTATGGATACGAAAACCATTCCTGTTTTTCCAAAGAGTCAGCTTCTCTTCAGTTTAAAGGGACACTTTTGTTGGTTACATGTATTTCTCCCAGTTACTGGAAAGTTGTAGTGTTCGAGACAGAAAGGACTTTCTTGAGATGTTAGTGCCCCGTTATGTCGTTGCTCAGCACTGCAGAAAGGTTGCTTACATTGTCCGCACGTGCCACGAAAACTAAAGCTTATCGAAAGAAATGGAATGATCGCGTTTCATCAGGCATTACAGCTTAAGAGTAAGCTTAGGAAAAGTGATACGGAACTAAATAATTCTTATTTACAGCTGTGCTTGATCATTTGGTACCGAAAATATTTCTTTAATCATAGTTTACGTACGTCTCATCAACACTTCAGTATTTTCATAACATTTACTGTATATTACTATACCTATAACCGTTACTACATACAAGTTCATTATTAAACACTTAATAGTCGAAGATAGTGTGAATATATATCATACTTCGAGTCCACTTGTTAGAAAAATAAATATTATTTCTAATAAAACGTAAGCCTATCGGGTCGGCATACGAGTAAAGTGACACATCTTAGATATTGCCTATAATGTATAATTTTACTAGTAAACATTTCATAAAGATAGTTCACAAAACAGCCTTTATTTAGGGTAAACCACTTTGTTTTTACTGCGTAGTAAACGGTCTCACTCGGGATAAAACAGTCTTCCTGCTAAAAATCAACTTTTGAGGTGTGTCACTATGTGACTTTTCTTGTGCATTAGCGATATGCACATAATTAGATATGCATAGTTAAAATCGAAAATTCATGATAATTGATTGTCATTCTTGGAATTCATTAATCGGAGTTGTTAACAAGTGCCTGAAAATGTGTCCTTTCTACTCACTCAGGTTTATCCGTGCCAGTACTTAAAAAAATAGAAGCAAAGTCTCTCAATTTAAAAATATTCAATCGACTTCACGTAATCGCAAATTAACATGCGAAAGCAAGATATCTTAACGCTTTCGTAACAAGGGAAGATATAAAGACGTAGGTTAGTTCCGTCGTGTCCATTCTCGCGCTGTATAATTGCCTCTGAAATCGACTCTCGCTGTCTTCTACCCATTTCCTGCAGCGCCTGTTTTACGACGGCGCCCACGAAGCCTCGTCTTAAATCCCGCACAGGGCGCCCCCCCCCCGCCCCTGCTTTGCATCGAACGAGTCGGACCCCGCCCCCTGCGCCGGCGCCCACTTGGGCGATTAAGTAAGGAAAAAAGTGGGCCACAGCGAGAGTCGTTCGCCGGGTGACATGCCCCACCGCCACCCGATCCTCGCCCCGTCCCCGTCCCCGTCCCCGTCCCCGTCCCCGTCCCCGTCCCCGTCCCCGTCCCCGTCCCCGTCCCCGTCCCCGTCCCCGTCCCCGTCCCCGTCCCCTCCCCGTCCCCGTCCCCGTCCCCGTCCCCGTCCCCGTCCCCGTCCCCGTCCCCGTCCCCGTCCCCGCCGTCCCGTCCCCGTCCCCGTCCCCCCGTCCCCGTCCCCGTCCCCCGTCCCCTCGTCCCCCCGTCCCCGTCCCCGTCCCCGTCCCCAGTCCCTGTCCCTGTCCCTGTCCCCGTCCCCGTCCCCGTCCCGTCCCCCACGTCCCCGTCCTCGTCCGTCGTCCCGTCCCCCCGTCCCCCCGTCCCCGTCCCGTCCCCGTCCCCGTCCCCGTCCCCGTCCCCGTCCCCGTCCCCGTCCCCGTCCCCGTCCCCGTCCCCGTCCCCGTCCCCGTCCCCGTCCCCGTCCCCTGTCCCGCGCGGGCCGCCGCTAACCTCCGAACTCACTGAACGGGAAGAGGCGTGCGCGCACGCGGCCGTGGGGAGATAAGGAACCGGCCCCGCTGCGCGGATCTCGGCGATTCCCGGCGTCGTTGGAGAGCCTCGTGTACCCGTCTTCCCCCTCCCCCCCGCCCCGCCCGTCGCCGCGCAGAGCCGTCGTTTTATTTGCGTAATGGGATTGATCGCTACCACGTACCCATACACGGTTGTTCGTGTACGCCAGCGCGGCTTGTTCGCGGACGCGAATAAATAATAACAATAATTCAAAGCAGGACGTGGATATACGGCGTGGAGGGGGCGGGGGGGGGCGAGAGAAAATTGTACGCGGAAGGGGTTTGTGCAGGCAGCGAGCGCCCCGTGAGCTTCATGCAATGCGGAGATTTAGGCAGATTGGCGGCCAGGGCGAGCGCCGCCGCGAGAGGAGCCAGCCCACTTTGTAGGTCAGCGTGCCCCACACGTGGCACATGCATCACGCGGGACGCATCGTGAGGCGCGCTGTCGGCTGCTCTAATGGGAGGAAGTTCGAAAACGCGCGCGGAGGAGCAATTTGTTCTTGTTTGATGTGTGTGAGCAGCCTACTATAGCAATTATGGTAAACTAATCAATTCATGAATCATAGTTTCCATACGGACGATTATTGCGAAGTCGAAAGAACAATTTACAGTTTTTGTATCCACCTCATTTGTTCGCAGTTAATATGTCTCTAAGCGTAGACATTAGCATTTAAAGTGATGCTATGTCTCAAAATGAAGAGAACATATCGGTGCCATTTTTTAATTTAATTATTCCTCTGATGATGGGTTGGGCCTCGTGTTAAATAAAATGCATGTTAGTACACGCAACGCCCGACGTTCCTGGTTTTCATCGTCTGTTCCCATCGTCTATTTTGGGTGATTACACGCCATTCCATTCGCGTGTGAGTAAACTCTTCTCTCTTTGCATACATTTCACTCATCTGACATCAACACAACATACTTGTTTACTTGGATAGATATGAGTTATGAAGGGAGTTGTGATTTACGTTACCGAAAGCATTTTGCTGGCAGGAGATGTTTTCTTTAATACGAAATTACAGCGCCTCAAATTTTATAAACCGTTTGATTCAAACACGTGAAGGCAATTAAGTGTGAATAATTATTGCATTATAATAAACACCATAAAACATCGCTTCTGAATGATTTAGAAAAGAACAAAACTAATTTCTCACAGCTGTGACACTACAAAAAAGTTCTGAGTCATTATCTTTTTAAAAAAGCATTGGTTGTTTTCTTTTACCGTTTTGTCCCTGCTAAACATGGTAGGTGAAACATTTTTATAATTTCTTTTTAACGATTTTAGCTCATCAATCGTTTTTTCAAGTTAACTAAAGGAATGTAAATGAGTAACGGTAGATGAAGCGGAGAGACGAAGAAATGAATCGAATGGAAATGGTTATATGCTGGAGTGCACGATGATTATCTGTTGCAAACCGGTTGGATGCATCCCAACGTTCAGTTGGGTCCCAATGAGAGGCACTGAAATTTAAAGCCTCTTACTGAAAGGGAAGAAGAAAAGGAGATCAAAATCAGGGTATCATTCACCGCCCTTTTGTACTTGTAGGGGAAAGCATTGCCAAGTGTTGCCTTTTCACTTTTTTGACAGATGAAACAGTTGATCAGCACTTCGCCGGAGGACCTGAGATGCCAAACTGACTACTCGGGGCAAACGCGGTCTGCAACATACACTTCTGTAATTAACCAATTCTTACCAAAGTCATGTCATAAAAAAGATAAAAAATTATCAGAATCATTATCTCAGATTATCGAGAAGTAACTGGAAGCGTTTCAATAAAAGAACTATAAAAAACAGTCTTAAATAAAATGTGACTAAATATTGTGTACTAACAATTTCAATCAAATTGTTGTATAAAATATTCGAAGCACCCACATTGCTCTCATAATATACGAGTAGCTTTTCTCTAAAATAATCAAAAATCGATTTCATTTAATTGTTATTAATATCTAATTATCTTAATTGTTATGAATACTTTAAATTAATTAATATCCATTTTTAATTAATTCCAAACAAAAAATTTAAGAGTATGTCAAGAAACTTTGTAAATGCTTATTGTACGGCAGGTGCGAAATTTACTCGAGTGAAAAGTGGCCTGAATTGCATTTGTTTATTGTCATCCAAATTCTTTTTCAACCTCCAAACTGACCTTTGCACCAGCCACTTTAACCTAAGAAAAACCATCACTGCTCCTACAAGAATTAAATCTCATCTCCCAAAAGGTATGTTCCGTCCCCCATAACCTAGAGAAATTTTATCTCACCTCTCGCTCTCCATATTTCTTTCCTCTTCACAAAATTAACAACAATCATCATGAGGTACTCGGTGGGGATGTTCTCGATCACAAATAGGATTATGATAGTGTGTAAATTTACAGTTACTCGTAACTTCAAGCCACTACTGATTATAATAATACATGAAACTAATATTCACCTGTAAAGTGATAAATCCCACTGATCTGGTTAAATGAATTTTTCAAAAATCAAACATCAAAATTTCCCTAGCAACCCTAGGGAAACCAATAGCAAACTACCCCAGGTATACTTGCCCAGGACAAGTCTCACAAGAAGGCGCTGGGGGCTTCTGGAAACTAGCCTACGTAGTAATCAGTGTATGGCACTAAAAGAAGAAGTGGTGTAACAATGGCCATCGGCCACTTTAATCCGATCGAAATATAATGTTTTAACCCTTATCTGCCTAGCGTGCCAATATGGGCACACTGTACGAAGCTGTAGATGGTTCAAACATTCACCTTAAAAATTGCAGAAATGCAATTAGAACTTCATGTTGTTTTCCATCTCATCGTAAAAGGTGTCAGCATGTGCATTCCAATATCTACACGTGTTCATCCAGCACTGCGGAACGGCGCGGCGTGGTGCGTCCGCCCTCCGCCAGGAGCTCCGCTGCGGGGCAGGCCAGGGGCAGGCCTCGTTGCATCACCGCGAGCGCAGCGCCGCCCCGCGCCGCCCCGCGCCGCCGTTGCTTTCGCCGCCGCCGCCGCCTTTTTTGTCGCCGGAGATGATGCAATCGCAGTCCCGCGGGAGGCGCCAACAGCACTTGCTGTGGGGCGGTCGCGACCCCGACGCACGGGCGCCCGCGTCGCCTCGCCTGCCCGGCACGCCCACGGAAGAGACGAGCAGATGGACGCGAGAAAACGAGTATGCCGTTCGCAGTACATATGCAACAAACACACAGTCTCGTAGACGTGTGCACGGGGGTGTTCAGGAGAGCCGCAGCTCCCACGGAAATTTTGAAAGGGATCCTTTAGCCTTACGTAATAAAACATTTTCCTATGTATCAATTCCTAATTTTCCACTTTTTTAACTCGAAGATTTGGGGAATTACTCTTTGGGTGGGGGAAGGCTCCCCAAACAATCCACCTTGTCGAAAGTTATCATTTCATTCTTTGTAGTCCGTTTTAATTATTTCCTGACAATATGCAATATGTAAATAATGTCCAATGGAAAAGGAGGTCTAGAGGGCCCTCAAACTGCTCTTGGAACCCCTCTTATTTTAGGCTTACGCTTCTATTTCATGCTTTCAAGCACGCCTATGCACAATTCTGAAAAAAAGAGGGGATTTCTATGAAAACTAGCTCAACTGTCTGCTACCCCCTTTACTATTTTACCTTCATGCTGATAATAATTAAATACGTTCTAGGAAGACTTCCACAGATTTTAAAGTAGAGCTCATCCATCAACGTCTTGGCCAAGTGTTAGAAACTGTAACTTAATACGACTTGTTAATAGACAGGGAAGCATTTCACCGCTAATAAGCCTAGTGCAATGTAGTCAGCACCAATCAGTACAGCGAGGGGAGAAAATTTATATTCCTGACAGATTCAGGGCGATTGCTTCGATGTTGTTTCCGCCAGACTAGTTGCAGATCTTAACGAAACCGTCTTATATTCCTGGCACGTTCTCGTTTGTAAGGAATCGCGTATATAAAAACTCCATTAGATTTACATCTAAATCACGCATGGCTGCAAACGCGCAATCCCAGAGCGACGACAGAGCGTCTTTTTCTCTCCTCTCTCCTCTCCCCGCGCCTTCCGCTCCGCGGAGGTCTGATGCGCCTGGGCGCCGGACTTCGCACCTGTCGTCCCTTCCCCACCCGCGGCGGTTCTCCCGCGAGACGCGAGCGGACGCGACCGCCCGGAAAACTAATGAAGACCGCGCCGCGATAAGGCACTTGAGCGCGCGTCCAGGCGCATGCGCGGCGCGGGAGGCCGTTCACACGTCCCCCGCGGCGCGCGCGCTCGGCGGGCGGGCGGAGACAACGCCATTCAACGAGGATTTGCGGCCGATTTCTCTATATTCGTATCTGCCCATATGCTGTTATTTATTTAAACTCTCTGACCTGTAGCAACTTGTCTGATCACGGATCTGAGTACAATATAAATGTATTTAATAGTTACAGCATCAAGAGAATCAAAATATACCTATAAGAAACTCATGAAATTATAGGCATGATTTCTATCATTTGACAACGATCATGTCTATAATTTCATCCGAAGTTCTACGTTCAACTACGTCTCATCATAATTTCCTTGGTCGTAAGAAATTGTCAAATAATGCTATGCAGAAGTGAACACACATAACGAAAACATGTGTATATTGAATGCTATTTATATCTTACAGGAATAGAACTATAATTAGGACTCCATTCTGTTCTTGCCCTGGCGTTTTATAATAATATGCATTATATTTAGCATTGGAAGCGAAGTTGAATTTTTAATCTACACCAATCTAATTTGCTGAATTTTCCTTTTCTTGTTTTAATTTTTGTATTTTTGCATTTCTAATCGGCATTGCAACTTTATTGTACATAAATATTTTTAAAACATTTAATGAATGAATTGTAGCAGCGGGTAAGATTTGTGGATTACAAACTGCATAATTCTCAAATTGTTTATTACTGCAAATAATCCTGCATACAACGTTAACTTGCAATGTGACTCGAATCATCTTGGCGTAATGTCAACAGGAGGATTCAGAACTCCAGTCTCAGACATAGGGATCTCACAACTGGATTATAGCCTTTCTACTTCATGACTGACCTTCAGAGGAGACCATCTGGATGTTGGGTGTTGTCTTGAAGCGGAGGGCAGAGAAGTCTGGAGATAAGAGATCGTCTTTGCCATTTGGACTCGCACCTCTTGTTCTTAGCCGAGCGAGCACGCCTACCATTCTTTGTTGGCGCTTGGGATGCAGCGCGTGAATAGAAGTACGCCCGCCGCTGCTTGGCTATTGGCAGGTGGCTGTGACGAAACTGCCAATCGTGAGCGATTATGTTTCAGATTATATCCATTCTCTGTCTTATTCTAAACGTGTTTTGAATAACTCTTGTGTGAGGTAACGCATTTGAAATATCCCTTAAAATGATTTTTAATCACAATCAATAATTTTCTAGTTTCAGTAATGTAATTGTCATCTAGTTGGAAAGTGAAGTTGTCTACTGTTGCTTCGAAGTGACGAATTTTCGACCTGATTAAGATCCATTGCATGATATTTTTCCAGCAAAATGTTGAACAATAATTTCACGGATATTAATCACGAATTGCAAAATATCCCGAATTTGATTAGTTGGCATTAATTGGATATTCTGATCTTCAAGACGAACTTTGAGATATCAGTAATGTGAAAGTAGTAGTGCCATATAAACGAGATTCAAATACGATTTTCACAACTAAATATGGCCATTCATATGTTGATTTTTTTCTATAGTTTCACTCGTTTCTTTTGTGGGTTCCGCTTTTAAGGTTTCCACTCTAAAAGTAAGAGTGTTATCAATGACTTTGAAAGTAAAACACTGGAATGATTCTAGCATTTTAAAGATCTATTTTGATGATATGTAACTGCATATCAAATTGAAAATGATTTCCTACACGTTATCACAATGAATCATATTCAGGCATAGTACCCAAATTTTGTGTGCTGTGTTTGATATTTTCGGAACGAAATTCATATTTTCAGGGTAAAACCACTCGAAATATTATATCCTGTTATTACGAGGATGATTTTAATTAAGATAAAAGATTTCTCGTGTTTGTTCTCGTGCTGCCTAAGGTGCCAAATTTTAAGTATTCCAAAACCCTTTGTTGCTGTGTGAACACCAACTGATATTATATTGCGCCATAAAAGTTTAAAACGCCAGCAATATATTCAACCAAAACGTGGAAGATTCCTGCCTCTCATGCTTTACAGCGAGTTTAATCTCGAAAAAAGTAATCGAAATCTTACAAAACACGTTTATTACGAAGCATCGTGTTAAAGCACAAAAGTGGGAAGTTCCATGCATCCTTCAAATGGCTTCGAACATTTTTTAAAAATTGAGACATCCATGAAATTAAATTACATGTAGGGTTAAACGAGGATTATTTATTGCTTTTCCAATTCAAACAACTGGCAATTTCCCAGAAGATAAAGGAAATTAGTAATAATAATCTTATATTTCTGGATTCCACTGACAAATACTGCCTAGTTTCATCTCGTTTTTCTTTTATAATTTTTATTCTGTTATCGTTGAGTTGGTGTTATTTAGGGGACTGTCCAAACCAAAAGTTTGCAAGGTGAGTTCACTTCAATGAAAGAGGCGTGGATTACATTCGTTACATATTCAGCAGCATGAGTGTTAATCTGAAATGGTTTTGATATGCTTTTTACGTTACTTTTATTTGCTTCTAGAGAATTTTTAAAACTTTTTAAGAGCATTTTATTGATCATTTTTGGCGATTCGTTAGGTCATCAAAATCCGCCTACTAATGATAATGAACATTTAACATAATTTTAAATGGGAAGAAACTTGTTGGAAAATTTTTCTGCCAAATTAATTCATTGTAGTCCATTATAACACTGCGAAGTGAAATGGGAAATGTTCATATTAAATTCACGTGATAACGTGTGGTTAATGTATGTGCTGTTGAAGTTTAAAAGATCTTCTTCGTATGTAAGAGGAAATTGCTTCCGCCAACATTTTATACCTAACAGGTCTTTAATGAAGTTTAAAAGTAGGTCCTGCTTCTTAAGTAAGCGTATTTTGTACATCATATTGCATAATCTTCGTCAATGTATTCAAATTGTAAACTATAAAAGGTCTTTAAAGCGTTGAAACTAACTGGATCTCTAAAAATGAGCGCTATTTAGACAAGTGTCGTACCGACGGCTCTCATTAAGAAAAGTCTACCACGAAAGATGGGGGAAGTCAGTCAGCCCTTGTTTTCATGAGATTGATGGTTGTTTAGGCATAAACTAAAATTATGTAATACAATAAATATACTAACAAGTAAATTAAGAAGAGAAAAAATGCAAAATTTAGCATTTTCGTTTTATTATTTCACGATCACATTCTATTATTAAGACTCTGTGATAGAAACTCAATGCTAAAAAATTGACTCAGAAACTATTAATCAAATTTACGGCTTTACAAATCGCATGCCATTTTTTTGGTGTGTGTGTTTGACCTTGTCATTTTCGTACAGATATTCTGCCCATTCACTTAGGATATCCACGTCATCTGATGTTGAAAGCGAACTCATTGTCCAAAGAAGGCATGTTGGTGAAGGTGCCTTACAGGCAAGTGTTTTTTTTAGCTAGTACGGCGTGACATACTAAACCAGTTTATTTCGGATTATTGATCAATGGACGTACGAATGAGATCCAAACATTTCTTTGAGTGAAACTAATATTTAGGTCGTTAATTTAGTAGTGATCTTCAATGCTCTAACGAAATATGAAGAAAAGGAAATAAGTAACTTTGAATTTACCTGCCGTTTTGATTATTAAGAGTATAAAATAACTCTCGTTACTCTTTTACGAAATGTCTCACAGAAAATATTTGCTTTTTTAATACTTTCGTAAATTCGTGCTTTTGCTTTATGTACTACCATTGTTATGAGTTCAAAAAGCTATCATTCATGGTAGAACGTAGAAGTAAAGTTTTGTAGTTTTGATCAGAATTTTGTAATTTTGATTGTCTAGCCGGAATATGACCCAAATGATACCGTATAAAAAAAACAAGATAAAATAAGCCTTTTTGGATAGTCATCCAAATAATTTTCTCATTTCTCGCATTTAAAAAAGTGTTTTTCAATGCTGATGACGGCAAATGAACAAATGATGCAAAAAGTCTTTAAAAATTCACAACTTGATTCATTCGTTGTACTGTGAGGTTAAAGATAGCCAAATATCGTATTCTATCAACGATCATGTTGGTGAAAATTTGAAAACCTTGGATTTAGTGTGTTCGACGTATAAATGTAAGCGCACAGGAAGAATATACTTTTGTTGGTGATTTGCATGCCCATTCGATTAACGCGCAGTACATACTAGTATGTACAATCATTTTTATTTACAACCGTACATTATTCACAAACATCCAAGTTGGCGTCGTATTTATACTTCAAATTCATTGTATCATTAACCTTCTTGTGTATTTCTCCCTAATAAACACCATTTGCCAATTCTAACAAAACTATTTTAATCTGTTATTCTCTCTATTCTCCTCCCTGATTTTCTCCTCCTCCGTCCGTACATCACTGCAACACGTGTTTCCAAATCGCTTCCCCCAATTCTACACAACCAATTTTCTTTTTTCAACCACTATTTGTTAGCTATTAACTCATTCTTATCTTAGAGCTAGGATCTTAGAGCTTGTTCCGGCTGGGGCGGTGCCCCGCTGGTGGGAGATACCCGTTTAAGGAAATCCCCGCTAACCGACGGTAGGTCGGTGCCGGATCTCTCCAGCTCGCGAGGAAAAAACCTGCACTACACTTACGGGGAAATGGCCTTAGCCGTGGACGCGCCGTCGGCGCCGCGTGGTGGCTCGCGCGTGCGCCGAGCTGAGCGGTGGGCGTGTGTTGCAGGGATGGCGGCTGCCGGGCGGCTGCACGTGCGCTGGGAGCAGCACGAGGCGGGGCTGCTGCGCCACCTGCGCCGCCTGCTGGCCGCCGAGGCCTTCGTCGACGTCACCCTCTGCTGCCAGGGCCGCCGCCTGCGCGCGCACCGCGTGCTGCTCGCCGCCTGCAGCCCCTACCTGCAGGTTTCTATCAACCAACGCCCTCAACCGCGCGTCGTTCCTTTGTTTTCGTAATACAGTAAAACTTGCTCAATGTGGAACGTTTTTAATGCGGAAATCTGCCTAATGTGAACATAAATCGCGGTCCAGCCAAATATAAATTCTACACTATTACATTGCATAATGCAGAATTTCGCCTAACATGAAAAAAAGTATTGGTGTCTTGAGATTCCAGATTGAGCATGTTTTACTTTACTACCTTCTTATAGGAAACTAGTGGTGCTACAACAGCACGTACTTTCCAAAGTGTTTGAAACTTTTGCAAATTTCGAGAGTTCAACAAAAATGAAACTTGCAGTATTATTAAGCAGCCTTTTTTCTATCTGACAGAAAAAATAAAGAAAATATTGGAACTTAGTTTTAGAAAATAGTATAAATTACCTTTACATCATGCAAAAATTACGCGAAACTACTATTTTTCAAAAAAGTGTACGTTTAATTATTTAAAGATATGTTTTAAAAAATTGTACGTTGCCTCATGTAAAGATATGTTTTTTAAATTATTTAAGAAAAGGATCTTTAAGGAAAACATGTCTATTATCAATTTGTAGTTTCACAATGGTAATGTTTTGCAAATTTTCGCAAATAATGAGGATTTAGCCGACCTGGGTGGCCGAGGTGGCTAAGAGAGTATACCGACTCAACGTTTCGGTCCCAAGGGTCCCGGGTTCGAGTCCCACCTGGGGCATGGTTGCTTTGATTGACGTTCTGCTGACCCCAGATCTGAGGAGCCCGTAAGTGAGTTGGTGTCTAGTGTGCGGTCGAATGTGCGTCTCATCGGGACGTAAAAAGCTAACTGGCTGTAGGCTGCATGAAAGCCCTAGTAAAAAAAACTAAAAGATAGTTCACCGCAAATGGGTCCTGCGCTACTTCTATTAGCGTTCTTTGCTCAATCGGAAGAAAACAATTTTAAAAAAAAATTTGAAGTCCATTCTATGAAAATCATCGTTTTTAAAAAATGCCAAAACTGCACCCAAAATTGCATGAAATTTATTCTTTTTTTTTCGAAAAATTGTTCTTTTACGACCTGCTTTTGAAAAACAGACAATAATACGAAAAAATATCTTCCACCGATAGCGTAGTTCCTGAAATATCTGTTATCTAACCATCAATATTGGTGTTATATGTTGAAAAATCTAACCAAAACACTTGCAAATAATTCTATAAGAAATTAATATTAAACGGTGTTCAATTATTTTTTGCACACTGCTATCAGACGGACTGTGCTATCGCAGCTTAATTGCCCAAATCAAACATCTTCCAAATAATTCTGTAAGAAATAAATATTAAATACTGTTCAATTATCTTTTTAATCGTCTTCCTTGTGTGTACTCTAGGGACATAAAATGCAGAAGTAGTTTAAAGCAAGTACAGTAGTTTTTACTATGCATCGGGGGAGCATGTATCCTCGTTCATGGGTTCATGAGATACCCCTGAACACGGATTTCCCATTAAGTGTAGGATATAGAACATACATTAAAAATGAATAAAATGACAACATAAAATAGTACCTCTTTACAGTAATTTATCAGTATCTTTGCTAGCTTTTTAGCGGTATTCAAGACAGTGCAGAGTTGTGTAGTGTGTTGAATGGGAAAAAAAAGAAGAGCGGTATCGGATATTCAAATGTTCCCGCCTCGGCCGGGAGACCGTGGTCGCACCGCCAGGGGTCGCCGTCCACCGCCAATGGAACCTGATTCCCACAGGCGGCGCCATTCCAATTTCCATCCATTATCTCTGGCGCTCCTCATTAATTCGTTTCGGCGCATCGTTTACTTCGATGCGGCGCCGGCCTCTCCACACACCAACTCATCGCTTGTTAATAGACTCCGAAAGGACTAATGCGCCTCACCCTCTTAATTATGTGGCTGCGGAAACATTACCATCCATCCCCTTCATCGACGCTAACAATCCTCATAGGACGCGGTCTTTACAAGCTATTTCTAAACTATAAATGTTCACACTCTTTTGGTTTTGCTGTAAACATTTGCATGTCTTTAGCAGGCAGAGCCGCGTTCGTTCTGCCGAGTGCGAAATTGTAAATAATGTTACATACGTAACGAATCACAAGTTCATTACAGTCCCATTTTCATTACCTTTCTTCTCAACGAATGTTCTCTTAAGATACGCGTATTTTTATTAAATATCCGTGAACTTAATTTCCTTTGCACAAGAGATCTGTTGATAAGAAGTTTGACGAAGACGAATTTTCACAAGAAGTAGTTCTATACTCTCTAGAAAATATAGAATTTTAATTATTCTACATTAATAAAATGCATTTATTTGAGACAAATATTAGTCGATCCCAATTAATCGCGAGAAACACTATTGTTTTACTGTTACCGTACTATTGCTGCCTGAGTTACGCAAAACGAACGAATTTTGCAACATTAATTTATTTTTTTCAAAAGTATAATAAAACTCCTATCAAGCCTCCTCTATCAAGCTTCATTTGATTGCTTAAAAATGGATTTCAACATGGAAACTTAGATTTTATTACATTCTTATTTTCACTAAGATATTTTTAGTTTTTGTTTAATATTTAAGGTACCTTGAACGCAGTGTTGTCAGAAACCAAAAATTAAGCATTCAATTGAATGAAATATTGTACTTATAATTCTTGAATTAAGCTCTCGGGCAATAAATTAAAATAAGAATTTCGAGTTGGTTCATAATATGTCTAATGAGATTTTGACGAACTCAACTTCTTTTTCATTTACCTTCACCACGAACAAAACAACAGGTTGCTGTAGTGGTACAGAATGGGTTTGGGATTCTGAATTACCCTTATAGTAAAAGAAAGGAAAGACTCGTATTGCAATGATCGTTTGATGTTTTGAGGTGTATGTAATTTCAATGTAGAAGAGAGATCGAGAAAAAAGGTGGAACAAGAGAAGAAGGGTTAAGTCACTTGCAATAAGCATTTTGGGGTAAGGGTATCCTGGAACCTAAAGCAATGATGTGTATGTGAAGTGTGACGCAATAACAGTAACAATTCAATATTGCATTATTAAAAAAACACGAAAGTCAGGAGCCATTGTTAATGATCTTCACGGCTCGATGTGATTATTCTGGAAAAAACACCACGTGACTATACTGTTTTGAGTCCAATGATATCATTTGTATCAAAGTGCGTTCATTAAAGAACAAAGGAGAACGAATCAGAAGGCAATGTTTTTCTCCTCTCGGCTACCAATCAGCCATTATCTTCAGAACAATAGAAACAACCTCATTCAGCTAGACACTCGTACCAAGTGAGCAAAAGTAATTAACGATAGTGCAACATTTTTGTTGTGAGGAGAGGATGTTATCGGTGAGAGAGAACATTTCAGTGCAGAAAGAACGTTTTATAAAATGTAAAAAAGTGCAATAGGCTAGAAGCAGATGGTGTTAAGACCATCCAATAAGTTATTACCGCACTAAAGACCGAGATGTCTTAGTTGTGCTGTCGTAATTATAGACTGTTTGCGTGAATTAATGCAACGAGGTGAAAAAGCATCCTTGTTCTCACCCTTGTCCAGTATTCTTTGGACTTACATCCGAGTGCTGGCAATTCTACCAACACTTCCTTCTCGACATATGATATTCATTTAATAAGCAAAATTATGGTCATCTTAAAAGAAGTAGATTAATAGATGAAGAGAGAAATTTTTATGACTACAGTAAAAAAGGTAAATTGAAAAACAAGACGTCCGAGATACATCATTACTTTTAAATCTCATTGCTTTTGAACAATTCGCAAACAATTTAGTTAATGTAAGTCTTGTTAATAATGCCTATAAGTTTAATAAGCAAAACGTTCATGGCTATCATTGCGTTTCGTATTAATTGCTACCCTTCTACAAAATTACACCTGGCCCAATATTTTCTAATTGACTTCGCACAATAAACTACAGTTGTAAGTATACAGCCCCTCGAACAAACATCTCTCGAATATGCTAATAAAACTAATGCATTGCCAATGACCTTTTTGTAGTGTTATGCGGGATGCCAGAGAAAATCATTAATATCTCAAAGTAAGGTAGGCCATCTGTATTAAGTCTTAGGACTCGGATAGTAATGAACTTTCATTTTTTTCTTGTCCAAACTAAGATGATTGATAGAGTTATTTCTAAGGTAGTTTGAGTGAAGTAATTGAGTCTATAGGTCTTCACGTGACGACCCACTTGAATGAAATTAATGGCCCAGCAATTTCCACACATATTATTCCCAAGTTTGATCAAGCTCATTTGTTGATAGTTGATTTGAATAGACGTTCTGAATTATCAAACCCACATTTGTTATTCTTGGAAAAAATGTATCCCAGAAAAATTAAGATTAAAGTTTTTTGTATACAATACCGATTTGTTTCCTTGTTGCTGTAATGAAATATGTTGCTGTATTTATTAATAGTTTTATATTTGAATATAATTGTTTGCATTAGGATTACGAGAGATACAGAATGGAACTCCTCTTTGATATATTTTTTTGTTTTGTTTTTTGGTCGCTGTCTCGTAAAATTCTTTTTCAGCCATATAGGCAAGATATCACTCAGATGTGCGGCAATATATTTAGAACAAAAACATTCTTCGTGAGACAAAGATGGGCGCAATAACTGAAGTCATCTCGAAGAGGTATGATCCTCGTCAGCAAAATGAATATCATATCACGCCTCAACAAGGATGATAGCGCGCGTCACCGCTCCCATAATGGAACCCACTTCCAGGTGAGAGAAAGATGAGCGCAAATTACGGCCCCTTCTGTCATGTCCCGATTTTCACGAAATTCTTCACGCCCACTTTCGCGAAAGAGCGACGCGACCCCGCCGACTAAAGTCGTCTGTCTTCTTTTTTTGCGGCGTCGCTTGCTGTGGCTAATTCTCCAGACAGCAGTGCCGCCGCATCGCCGGGATTAAACAGCAGTGCGCATTGTCTCGGCGACTAAAGGTCGACTGGCGTGCGAGTGTGATTTACTCTCACATATTTTATTCATTCTTTACTTCTTTCTTTCGTTTACATCCATCGCTGGAGTTGCCGTCACATGTAGTACACGTTGGCTACTGACGCAGATTTCGCTTTGTGGGAAGTGCATTCTGTCTCAAAAATTTCAGTGGCGATAGTGAAGAAGATATTGAATGTTATGTGCATCCGCACATAATTTGCCTTGGTTTGATCCTTCACTATACCAATATTTCAGAAAATATACGAAAATTACAGTGTGGATTGTGGTGTTGGTGAAATGTTTTTTAGTGACAGTAAATATGGATGTGTAACATACAGTATGTTATACTCATGCGTACTGTTTTGGGTAAAAAACTTGTGTAAAACGAATAGTTTTTTTAAGAAAATCTAGATTTTGTCAGTGGCTATCTTGCGTAATCGTACCTGCTATGTTAGTGTTTTTTACGGGAGTGCCCTTCTACATTTTTAGCACGAGAACTTTTGATTTTGTATTATGACCGCCTCGAAGAATGTGTACCTCAGCCTCGGAATATACGACTGCTATATGAGGATGTTTTCAGAACTTCAAATTTATTCCGATGTTCGCGTTCCAAAGAAGCAAATCTTACCTTTTTATGTGAAATTGTTGGTCGTAATCCATATGATTTTCATAATTTAGGTTCAATTGTTTATCAAAAAGTTGAATCAAATTTTACTTGGAATGATAATGCTTTATTTCTTCCAAAAAGCCGCGCGTTTCGGCCCCAGTACCCCACTGGTTATTTTCAAGTTCTGTAAAATTGTCACTATAGCTATCGTGAGACGATCGTAATGTAGGAGAGTGCGAAAGAAATTGATAAATTATTCGTTCACGTTCACTTTGTTTCTTCGGCGGTAACTTCTATTTAGCTGACGTAAAATGTCTTCACGTGAATTATTTTGTGTCATATACTACATTTCCGTACGCAATAAGAAAACCGAGCGCTAATATTTTAAGGCGAGTATGTGGCTCAGGTGAAAGCTACGAGACAAACGACCTGTCAACGCTCTCAAGAAAATATAGCTCCAAGTACAATTTCAACGACACGTTTCGAATGCTTTGGTTTGTACCAACAGTAAGTCAGAATCATTAGTTTTCCAATATGCCGTATTCTTTACAGCAAGAACGTATATGCCCTGGACAGATTTGTATTCGACTATAACCATCAGAGTCGTTCATTTATCACAATATAAATATGATGTAATATATTATTGACGATTGTGGATTTCTGTAGTTGATAGAGACGTTGTCGTATTAAAAAAGTTAATTTTTAGTTATTTTTTAAAAAAGGTTAAGTTTTAGGAGACTCAGAAATCAGATCGCTGGTCTAGAATTTTTTAGCCGTCACATTATCTCTAAAACAGCAAATATAGTACGCTTATTACGTTTTCATTTAGCATCTTATAAAGTTGTTATTCTCCTATAAATAGGAAAATAATTTCAATCATTACATTCTATATTAGGAATGTATTGAGAATAGACGGTACAAGAAAGACAATAGAAATGAAACTATAAAGGTAATTATTTTGCAACTAGCGTAGCTGCTCCTAATAAGCTCCTCGTGCAGAAATTTTCCGTTCTTTTGTTTCACTATGCTGATGTATTAAGGCTTTATTATCTATTATTATTATTATTATCTATTATTATTATTATTATTATGTAAAATTATTTATTAAATACTTTAAGACTCCATAATTTATTTATATAACTCTCAAAATACAAGTACCAGCACTTCCTCTCTGGCCATAAAAGAACAAATAGTGCAGCAATGGCCACCCAGTGCTATTGGATCTAATGTGTTTCAATGATTGGATCATCGGGGTGGGCGGCCGAGAAGGCCAGAGGCCGCACGGTGGCAATCTTGGACTGTGGGTTCGAATCTCTTTTGGGTGTGGATAATTACCCACGTGTCTTCCACCAACCACGCAGCACCTCTATCACCGCATTCAATATTCCCTGGCTCGTGTGTGGAGCGTAGGAGCGTGATGTGCGAGACACGTACGCGTTGCCCCTGAACAGCGCCGTCCCCGAAGCACCCGTCGCCTGCCTAGGGTTGCCAACCGTCCTCCTTTTGGAAGGACAGTCCTTCATTGACGTCGATTGTCCACTCGTCTTTCTTTATATTTTAAATGTCCTCCTTTTAGTATTTTTTAACATTTGTTGTCATTTATTTTATCACATGACTAACAACCGCTAACTTGTAACGTTTATTCTTAAATTTAAAATAGAAAACAATTAATATAATTTTTCTGATCGCTGACACACGCATGCATGATAATGTCTGTCTAGCGGCTAAAATAAAAAAGAGACGCTCGGACCATCATCTGCATTTTGTGAACGAATCTCTTTACTTGAATCGTAAATAGAGAGAAGAAAGACATAGAGCTGATGTTTGTCTAAATTAACAACTTATAATTTATAAAAAGAAATGTGTTGATGCTTTTTTTGTTTTGCTAATCGGGTGTCCTCCTTTTGCATGTGTTGAAGTTTTTGTTCTTACCGAATCCACACATTGTCGGCAACCCGGTCTGCCCGTAATTGTGCAGGACGGAGATTCCGGAGCACGGACCACCGGGCCACAACTAATGCAACCTAGGTGCAACCGTGTGTCCCCTGTTGCGTTAATATCGGACCGGGTTCGCAGGCCACGCTGGCAAAGTATTGCAAGAACACACCGAGTGCAAGGGCGCGTCGGCCACATCGCATGATGGAATGGGAGTACTTGGAAAATCGTGGCAATATAGTGCCTTAGTGGCAATAGAATGTCATGATGGCAATATGGTGTCACGATGTCAGTTCACAGTATGAGCCGACCCCGAAGTGGGGTGAGAATTCTTAACCATCACATAAAAGTGGTTCTTGAGCACGGCCACCTAACGGTGATTCCCGTTGGATCCGCAGAGATATAGAGGTAAAATCCATGAATTTACACTGTGTGTTTCCTCAAAAACGTTTAGTTTATTTTTTTTACAAATATTAAAAATGTTTTGATTTCAGAAATGAATCGAATATTTACTGAATAAATTTCATGGCAGCAGTTAGGTGTTTTTAAAACATTGAAAATTATCCAAATCAAACCAATAGGTAAATACTAAAACTATTTCTCATTCGCTTGAGTCGTAGTATTGCCATGTTCGCAGATGCTTGAAAGAACTGTTTGAAAATGTTAAACGTATGATCATAAGCGACATTGATAAAGTCGAATGAGTTTGTGTTTACGTTAAAAAAATACTTTGTACACTTCGCCTAATGTAGAGAATCCGTGACCGCCCATCGTCACCTCGTGCTGGCTACGGGGAAGGCCGCCACGCGAGACAATAAATCCCGCTGCATCCTAATTGACGGCGTGACCGCCAGGCAGCACGCGCGGCCGCGCGACGGTTTATCGTGCGGGCGTGGCGCACCGGAGCGGGCCGGGGCGGGGCGGGGCGGGGCGGGGCGGGGTGGGGAGGGGCGGGGATGGGCGGGAAGGGGCGGGGAAGGAAGGGGCGTGGTGGGGATGGGGGAGCGGGGCAGAGTGGAAGCGGTGCGATGCGGGGACAGGGTGGGGATAGGGTGGGGTGAAGTGTAGCGGGGCGGCGAAGGGTGGGGCGAGGAGAGGTGGAGTGGGGCGAAGCGGGGAGTGGCGGCGTGGGGGAGCGGGGCGGGGCGGGGCGGGGCGGGGCGGGCGTAGACGCCGACGATTTGGTTTCTCCGTGGCCCCCTCGCCCGCTAAGCTGCCACCGCCAGCAACCCCCGGCCCGCGATACGGATCTGCTTTAATTGAAACCGCGCTGCCGCCGAGCCGTTTATCGCTTTCCGTTGCGCGGAGACGGATTACGCCGGGCGGATGGGAGGCGGCGATATGCAAGCTCCGCGTGGAAACAGGCTTCTGAGGCAAGCAGCGCTTCGCACACCAATATTCCTCGCTCTCAAACTTCCACCCGACATTGATGGAAGTTTATAGGAGAGTTCTTTGAAACTTTGGAAGTTGCGGATAATAATGCACAAAATTTCATGCTATTTTGTTCTAGAAAAATTTCTAAGAGTCTGGTTTGAAAATTGTTTTAACACAAGAGGTTTCGAACATATGGAAACTCATTCTTGACAAAAATATCGAATACAACCATTTCATTCTGATGGCGTGATTTATAGTACATGCATGTTGTTGTCGGAGACAACCCTCAAATTTTTCGGCATCTCATTTTTTAGCGAAGAGGAAATTCAGTTCTATTGCTTCAGGTTGCTGTTAAGTTACAGAGTTTTTCACAATTTTCACAAACAGAAAAAGAAACTAACCGCTATTTGGTATCTTCATTTGGACCTTCCTGCTCTTCCTAAGGAGGGTCTTGGTCTTATCACACACTGAACGGCGTTGAGTTTGTGGTGTAAATATGACAGAACAGTAGCGAATGGCAGTTGATTGAAGAAATGTGATGATTCACCTTCCATTTCACAACACAATCATAAAACGAAAACAGCGACACTTCTTGAGCAACGGTAGGTTTCGCATAGGTAAACTCGGGGAGTGCGAGTTATAAAGGCTGCTTTATTTATATCGCACGATTGTTTCTCAGGTTAGTTGTAGTAACAATGAAAACTTATTTAATGTAACCAAAATTTTGTGAATTATAGTATTATAGATAAGATGGCACTTCGCATTATATTACATTTCGATTATTAGTGTTGCCTTAAGTTTGTCTTCAGAAAAGTACTGCTCGTCTGCAAAATTTGGTGTCCTAAGAGCTATGTATTATATTGAGGACACACTCTAATTACTCTTCTTGATATTCGAGGCAACGTGTTACAAAAGAGATTTCTTTGAAGTTTAACTACTTAAGAATTGTCAGCACGAGTGAAATTTGTAATGTCAATTTTATCCTCTTGGAAACAAAGACAAGGTATCTGAGATTTCTGCGCCAACAGATAGCCTAATATAACGTTAAAAACGAAATTCAATTAATATAGTTTCAGATGGATGAAGTACACAAGTGTTTTCAAACTTTTCTCTTTATTTCGAAATAAATGGTAAACCTTATATTACTAATTACCTTAAACTTCCAAGAGACGTTTCATTTTATTTAATTACTAATAATCATTTATGCGTACGTTCTTCTGTTTAGGCACGTTATTGAAACCTTTCGCTTATTATATCTTTTTAATTGTGTTCTAGTCGCGCTTCATTTGCAGGAACGAGCGGCAATAAAAATTCATTCCACTTTATAGTAAATATTTAATGTTGTAACAGTCTTCAGTAACTGTTTTTGTTTTATTGCCCGACTGGTTTTAATACTTACGTTTACTACGTGGATTGGCGGACTGTCCATACAGAGTCAATCAATCTAGGAATTCATTTCCACGTTTAAGATGCGGGATTAGATTTCATTGATAACTCAGCCATTCAGTAATAACATTAACAATATTTATTGCAATCAAGAAAAATTAATTTGACATGCCCGCAATGCATATGTCATCTTTCCAAATTCAAATGCTCTTCTTTTGTCTCATTCTATTGTTGGCAATGTAAACATACAAGTGATATACCCGTAATACAATTTTCGTGATTTTTGTTTTACTTTCAAACAGTTTTAATTTAAGAGCTCTTTTTGCGAAATCAATATTTATTCCTTCATGCATGCGTATCTTTGAATAGAACCTGTTTTTTACTTTCTCGTATACGGAGTAATGTACATAGTATAGAGAAAAGCGATTTCGAGATTTCAACGGAAATGCACGTTTTGGGGTCCCCTGACACCGAAAAAGTGTTCTTTCAATACGTCCGTCCGTCCCTCCGTTAGTCCGTCTCTCTGTCCGTTTGTCTGGCGTATGTGAACAACACACGCGCTTGAACTATTCGTATGACTTTTTCCAAACTGAATAATCCTCTCTCTATCTGGTCTGAGTGGAAGCTCTGCGATTTTAAGACACATTAATTTTTTGGAGGGGATTTTTTATACTTCACATAAAGCCCCAGGAACTTTTTAAAAATTATCTCAAAAATGGCTCCAAATTTTTTCTTTAAATTTCGTGTGTCAATAAAGTAAAATAAAATATATAAATAGAGTTAAACTTACAAAGTTGGCTTAGGTCCAATTTTCACTGTTGACTGTGAATGTTCGAAAATTGCAAAAGCTTGGATTTCTTTTCGGCGTCTTTCTACAACTACAAAATTGAAAATAGATTTAAAATAGAGATAGATTTCAATAGATTTTAAGATAGAGATTTAAAATAAACTTTGTTCTCCATACTCAGTAGTTTCAATAAGGTCATGTGCATTTTTTACAACTTTTTGTAGTTTTCGCCAATATTGCCTGAAATATGTGCAATTTTAAAAAATTACAAAAACAAGATTTTCTTGAAAACAGCTCTAATTTTTTTAAACTTTTGATAGGGATAGTGCTAAATATACGCTATGAGATGACATAAACGTCATTTTGCTCTATTCTTGTGCTGTTCAAAAATTACAAAAATGTATTTTTTTACTAGCCTTGCATTTAGTTAATATTTTCATTAGCGACGATTTGTTCATATTATTACATTAAATACGACATGTGCTTTAAAAAAAGTGACATGTGCTTAAAAAATTATGACTGAAAAAGTTTCTCAAAAACTCAACAGTTTTCCGCGAAAACGAGCAGAAAATTCCGCATTTTCACAAATGCTCAAACGCGATTTTCGTAAATATGGCTCCAAATTTTTTCTTTAAACTTTTCGTACGGATAGTGCTAATTGCACTGTTTCAGATGATATAAATAAAGTTTTGCTGTATTCCTTTGTTTTTTCAAAAATACATAAATATATTTTTTTAATATCGCTCACGCCGTTAATGTGCACATTTCCA
The DNA here is from genome assembly GCA_011170035.1 of Teleogryllus occipitalis. Classification (NCBI taxonomy): domain Eukaryota; kingdom Metazoa; phylum Arthropoda; class Insecta; order Orthoptera; family Gryllidae; genus Teleogryllus; species Teleogryllus occipitalis. The sequence continues at coordinate 73,557 of BLKR01002041.1, forward strand.
GCGATTTGTATACATTATACATTTGTAAGTGGAAGTGATTTAAATGATTTCAAATTACATTTTTCGAAAACACGAAAGATGCCTGTGAAACAGCTTCAAATTTCGCATTTACAGTAACGCTTACACGCCATTTTCTTAAAAACGGCTCCAAATTTATCGATGAAAATTGCCATATAGGATGTGGTTTTACTCTTCTTTAGTGTTCTGAAAGTACAATTTCTAATTAATCATTAGGAAACTGAAAAATTGGGAAAACTTCAAATATGTATTACAGACGGCAATATTTGGCAGCTGGCAAGAGGATGGGCAAAAACAGTAAAACTAGCCGTTACCAAGGAAATTAGGAAACTACTACGAGAAAGTCTGTGCCATTATGTTACACCACTAGTTAAAAATTGCCATTAAGTTAATAAAAAATGTTCTGAAACAAAATTTATAAATGGTTGCCACGGGTCTTACTGGACGATGACTTGATAATGTTGAACTGCACTGACAATTCCGAAGTCTTGACATCGAATAATTCTGAAGTTTTCTAAGAGACTCTTCTTTCGTGATGTGTACTCCCGATAATTGTCAATGGTTACTTAATCGCAATAAAGTTCATGTGCTGCATATTAATAATATTTACTACTGATATAACTTTGCCATCATCTCAAATAACCCATTAACGCTCAAACTACTTGTGCTTATAGCACTCACCCATTGTTGTCGCGTTCATATGCGCTCATTGTTGGAGCCCTCTGGCAGCATCTTTTTGCCACTTTTGAAGCTAACCAATTGTTGTGTTGCTAAATAATTGCAAGGAGAGCTCTCCCAAGCGCAAACCGTCGGATCACGCGTGTTTATTTACACATCGATTATTTACAAATCCAGAAACTTCAGTATTTGTCTTAGCGTCTCTATTTCACTACGACGAATGATAGCTTACAAATTCCCATCATATTGTCATTTTATAAATCCAAATACTTTGTTCTGCTTAAATTCGAATTATTAAATATTTTCCCAGATGAATAAGCTGATAAATCAAAAAAACTTAATTTGAAATGGGTGCAAAAAAGAACTTTAATGCTGTAAATCAGGGATTAATGATACTCAAACAAAATCTCCCCACAAATAGTTTCATTTGAATATCACCTTTCTATATCATTAATATCATTAATCCCTGATTTAATTCAGTTAAAAGTTGTTGTTTGTTCTCCTGTAAAATTAAGTGTGTATGACTTATCAGCTTATTCACTGGTATCAAAGAAATATGGCTGGAGACTAGTCGTGAGTAGTCTATAGGTGTGATAATACCTCTTGAGATTGTAATTTCTCAACATTATTTTCTTATTTAGAAAGCGAATAAAGCGTACGAGTGACTGAAAACATTTTAGCGTTTCTAAGAAGAAAGAAAATGTTTTTCTCGTGGCGAAAGAGGAATTGTAACCATTGTTTAATAGGCGTATAGCAATTGATACTATAACAGACTGCACTTAACAAAACTGAATTTAAGTAGTTTTTAAAAATCAACTATAAGACAGAGTGAGAAATATACCTTTGCTAAGGAGTCAAAGCCACAACTAGTGTTCCCTTCATTTTAGTAGCAACGAGGCAACCAGGAAAAGACATTAGTCAAAGGAGCCCGGAAAAATCGTAGGAAATGTTATCGACAGATCAGGTGTTCAGCAGCTTGAAAACTCGCTTGAAGGATTTGGAAACTTCAGATAAATCTGCTTGCAAATGAATTCAACATATTTAGCAATGCAAATACCAAAAGACAATATTTACACAAAATTTATGTTATCGCCTTGTTAATTGGACTTATCTCTTTATCATGAAGATGGATTACCTCCCGACACCTACTCAGAATTGGAATGCACGGTAGGCACCTAGTCTCCTCTAGTGTTTGATTTGTAGTCTCAGTCCAATCTTTCGCTTGTTCTACTCGAAACTCATTAATTAGTCAAACATTCCTTAAGCTTTTTGACGAAAATATTTCTCCCCATTTACACTTTTTTCATAAATTCGTTTAGTGTCAGTTTGAATGTTTTGTGGGAATAAATTGCCTAGGAAAAATATGCTACTGGTATTCGCGTTTATTGCTGTAAAAGGAAATGTTTGGTTGTAAATGTGTGTTCCTCCAAAATGAACTTCATTCGTTTGATAGTCACATTTCTATTACCTACTCGCGTTTCAATATTTTATTCTGCAGTACTGGTGCTGTGTCTTGCTGAAGCCATTTTTCAGCTTTCTAGGTTTAGAAACGGTTGTTTGTTTTTTTTACCTACTACGTAAGATATTTTCCTCTATTGTACGCCCCTCTTCATTCTTGTCAATCGTTTCTCAGCCGCGTCTTAGTCGTTTTTGGTATGTTCGTTCCCATTGACCCATCCTCGTATTTTATTTTTTTCAGAGGTCCAACCGCCGTATATTTCTTACGGTTATCTAATAACGATAGCTGCAATGTGGTTGAAGAAGTTTTTTGATTTAATAAAGTCATGATGAGGCAACTAAGTAATCAGATTTTTCTATTCTAATTATTTAGTTTCATCTATTTGCAATTCTCTACATGATCATTTTTCTTGATTAGTTTGATTGATTGATTGGTGTTTCCGGGCAAGCCAACAATTTAGTGCATGAGTCCCGTGAGTTTAGTGAATGTTATATAAAGGGAGGTGGTGGTGTTCCTCCCTCACTGGAATATGAAATGAGACGCCGATCGCGGGTATTTTCGCAACCGGGACAAGCTCTAAGTTCCCAACTGGCCCCCAACTTGTGCGTGGTTTTAGTGCGTGGAAGTATGTATAACAGGGGGAGGAAACAAGAAAGAGGAAGGAAAGATCGTGTGCGTTCCGTGGCGAGTTTCTTTTAAGCTACTGCTCGGACAATCGCCTTGCATGGGTCGGAGAAAGCATGAAAACATCCGGCCGGAACAGCCGGCTGCTAGAATTCTGTACCACACTCTGGTTAAATTAGCTTGCTATTTGGTTAGTGTAGAAAAAACTACCATCACCGAGTCTCAAACCCTAGGACCTTCCGGTCAGACAACGATAATGACACACGTGAACCAGCCCAGCCTGCCAAATTACTTAGTTTCGTCAGTTGGCAATTCCTTTACTTGCTCACTTCTCACCTTGCGATGCTTCTCCTTCATCTCTCTCCCGCAGCTACTGCACCCCGCCTTCCTGGCTGTCCCTCGCCTCCCCCCCCCCGCCCCGTTCTCTCCCCCGCCCTCCACGCCCCCTCGCTCCCCTCCCGCCCCTCGCACCCACCACCCCATCCCGCCCCCTCCCGCCCCTCCCCGCCTCCACCCGTCCCCCCGCCCCCTCTCGCCTCCCTTTTCCACCCCCTCCTGCCCCCTTCCGGCCCTCTCGCCCCCTCCCACCCGCCCCCCGCGGGAGCTTTTTACTGTGATGCAAATGGCGCGGGGGCGCTGAACCCGCTGCTCGGAGACGCCGCCCGGCCGCCGCGGAGAATGTAAACAATCTGAATGGGCGGGCGGGTCCCGGGCGCGAAGGCGGCCCGTATTGTGGCCCCGGAGCCGGTCTCCGCGGATTGTGTACCCGGAACGTCCCGCTTTCGGGGGCCTCAAATAAACAAACGCAGAACTTGTCAGTCGTGAAATTCCTTACAACCTGTGGAACGACTGAATGGCGCAAAATATGTTTCCTGTTGTGGCGCTCCAATGAGGAATTGCTCCGAGTGCGAGAGAATCGAAACCAGTTTCCCGAGGCGAAGAACTGACGATGTGACGGTTGATTATGGAGTAATTCGTTTGATACGTTCCTCGGAAAGATATGACCACTGAACGCGTGCATGCAAACGCGTAAACCGAGCCAACGCCGAACTGCCTTGCATGCTGTGTACACTGCCGGGTCAACCGATGAGATGTGGAGGAGACCTGTGCTCGGAAACAAACTTGTTTGCCGCCTGTTTCTTTTTTCCCGAACTTTTTCGCCGCGAAGGAATCGATTTTACGTCTTTTCACAAGTGATGAATCGTTCGTTGTGGGCGATCTGTCTGCATCTTTACATCCATTCTCCGGATCGCCCTGCATTCTACTGGGAAACGAGCCTATAACAGTATAAAAGACATGTCAATAACAGAATGTCTTGTGTGTGTTGTAGATATAATTCCTATTTTCTTTCTTGAAGATTAAACATTTTTCATGATTTTTTCTGCGGGTATACCTCCCAGAATGTTATTAGAACTCCATAGGTTAGTGAAATAACTTTTTTTTAGATTCCCAAATAAGTCAGTAAAATGGATATATTTGCCCGATTAATTGTTTGATAGTTGCATTCATGTTTCGAATGGGTATTAATTAAGTGTTGAGTGATATGCACCTTTTGTTTATCTAATTACTTCTCACGCTGAGTAGTATTTTGATTCATATCAGTTTTTCTTTTATGAATAGAAGTGCATTGTAGCGCGGGAGCAATAAAACGCGAACTACTTTATTAGTTTGAATATTATATAATAGTGCTTTGTAAACTGATCCTAAAAATCAAATTACGTCTCTTTTCTGTAGGGAGTGAAGGAACACGGTGTTGTGTCAGTAATGTATTCTTTTGAGAGAAGGCTTTGGTGGTAGACCCACCTGCTGTCCATTTCGTCCGCACAGGTAGCTCTTTATCTGGGCACTTCCCGCCGCAACCGCAGAGGGTAAAACAGGTTGCCATCGCCGCCACCGCTGCCACCGTCGCCTCCTCCGCAGCCACCTCTGCCACCGCCGCCGCCACCTCTGCCAGCGCCACCAACACCGCCACCCCACCACTGTCGCCACCACCACCGCCGCCAGCTCTACCGTCACTACCTCCATCCTCATAACCGTCCCCATCCCCGTCCACCATCCCAGCCCCCCATCCACGTCATTTTCCCCGTTCCCCATCCCGGTCTCCATCGCGTGCCTCATCCCATCCCCGTCCCCCATCCCTGTCTCCTATCCCCATCCCTCATCCCTGTCCCCCATCACCGTCCCCCATCCCCGTCCACCATCCTAGCCCCCCAGCCCCGTCATTTTCCCCGTTCCCCATCCCGGTCCCCATCCGCGCGCCTCATCCCATCCCCGTTCCCCATCCTCTATCCCCGTCCCTCATCCCAGCTCCCCATTCCCGACCTCTTCTGCGTTCCCCATCTCCGTCCTGATTCCTGTCCCCCATTCCCCGTCCCTCCCGACTCCCCCGCCCCCACCGCCGCCACTGCCCCTGCAGGCCTCCCTCCCCCGCCTCGGCCACAGCCTCGGCCTCGCGTTACGCCTTTGAGTATCGTCGTGGTGCTCTTCCAGCGGATAGCAATAAGACAACATGCAACGAAGCATTTCCGCTCAAAAAAAGACGACGCGCGCTCCCCTGACAAGCACCGCGCCGCGCCCGTTGCGCCGAGCGGCGTAATCCGCCCAAGATAAACTGCGCTTGACGAGCGCGCGACGCGGCCCCGCGTGGGCTGCGGCCACGCCGCTCACCAGCGGATGTGCGCCCATTTTTTTGGCCCGTCGGCTCTGTCGTATTTGTATTTGTCAATCGTCGTTGTTTAAGGTTTTACGAAACCACAATCAGGCATCAGGTTCCATTTGTTACGAGCTTGAAAGGCAGAAGGTTGCTTACCGGCTGTTCTGGAGCTACTGGAAAGGAACAATGTATACGTACTTCATAGGGTTTGTAGCTTCACACGTAGATACACTGGTATCACTTTTAGCCATTGAAAATCCTTATTGTCGTCATAAACATTTCATTTAAAACGTCCTGTGCTAGGAAAACAGTACATGAATCCTCAGACGTCTTTGATTTATGGATCACGTCGAAAATTATTACATAACTTAATATTTTCGATTTTAGTGTAGGACAAAGTTTGAAACAAGCTCTGTATTTCTTCAAAAACTCTTGTAGCAGAGCAACATCAGGAAACCTCTGTATTACTTCTAGAGTGCATAATTAGATATTTCCTAGTATTTAGGATTCATGGCGATAATATTCAAGTGTTTACGGCACAATTCACGCTTCGATGAATGAGCACAGAAACCAGTGTTTACCTGAAGTCATCCTGAGTCAAGTGCCCACCCCTCTCGTTAGCGTGGTGCCGGTGCATAAAGGGGCAGTGGCGGGCGGCGACAGACGCACTGTCGCCAGCGTCACTCTCTCTCTCTCGCCTTCCCACAAGCGCCGCCTGTTCGAATGATATTCCGCGTAGAACCCCGCCCAGCCCCAAAGTACATAGGTAAATTATTTGTTTGGCCATATGACGAATATAATTGATAGATTGGTCACAAGGGTCGTCTGTCTGGCGTCAGAGGCGCGCCGCCACCGCCGCCGCCGCCAAACGCCCCCTGGCCGGCCCATGGCGGCGTCGGCGTCGGCAGTGGTAGCGGCGGCGGCGGCTTTAAAAATGACAACTGGTTTCCAGCGTGGCTTTTTGCGGCTGGGCGATGCTTCACTGTCAGATGCTAATCTGGCCGCGACAGAATCCTTGAAACTCGCCTGCAGATGGGTATCAGCAGCAGCGGCGGCGTCGGTGGCGACGGAGACGACGGCGCCCGGGAAAAATATTCTTCGGCGGGGAGCTAATTAAGGAAGAAGGTTAATTAAACCATTACGGGCGCCTGCGACCCCTGGATAGAGGCGGCGGCGGCAGGGGTCGCTTATCGCGGCGTGTCCCGCGGCGTCGCGTAATTAGCTGCCGGTGGCTGCGTTGTGTGGACCCGCCCCCACCCCCCCACCTCCGCACCCCACCCGCGCTCTTGCACCGCCTCTTGCCCCCGGCCGCACCCCCGCGTCGCGTTGCATGGCTGCGCCAAAAGTGCAGACCGCTCTCCTAAGCCACGTCATTTGTCGACAACTCTTTCCACGCTTATCACCACCTTGCCTTATTTTATACTTCTGCAGAGTTATTTTCTTTTGCCTTTTTGTTCTTCTCCTGAGATCTTGGTTTTAAGTACCTGTTTTTGCGATGAATTAAATGTTTGCACTATTCATAGGATTATCTCTGCCTCCATTCTTATTATTTGCCGTTAGGGCATTTATTTAATTTTCTCTGCCATTACCGCTGCTATTTTGAGTTCATTAAATATGTACACACCTCTAATGATGTTTCTTCCTCATTTCTAATGATTTTTACTCACTCTTTCCTCTGCAAATTTACCGTTACGTTTGTACTGTTTTGCAATTTTTTGATTTTCCCTGTTCGTGATATTTTCCTCAGATGCCCTTGTTGTTCATTAGTAGTTTGATCATTGATTTATAGTCATATTTTGATCATTGTCAAACGGTACAGTTCGATTTATTCTCTAACGTGGAACATGTATCTGCTGGGATGTTTCATCGATTGCATATTACACATTGAGTTAGCGTTGAGCTATTTTTCATTTCATATTTGCTCAGATTGCAAATACCTTTCTACCGTTAAATGAAACTTCCTAGTGCTATGTATAGAGCTTGTTCATTCATTGCATATTAGTTAGCAGTTTATAAGACATCTTGTCTTCGCTAGAAACATCTAACAATTTTCCTTATTTCATTATTTTCTCTGATTACTTTTCAATTAATTTTTTGTTAACATTCATGTTGACGCGGTGTAATAATTTTACTTCTATCTGTTTCTCGTTCTCGTGAGACTTTCTCGACTTAATTTGCGAAATAAATTTGAAAGTTTTTCAATAATATTATTCTGCCTTTGCTTTCTCAAATGCTTTTCAACGATCTTCATCTGTATCATTTCTCGGTCTTTTAATATTTCCATCACCTTATGTAAATGAAGTAATCTCGATCTCGTCTTCTGCTACATTCAGTAGCATTTGAAAATGTCGACTACCGGAACATAGTATCTATTGAATAGGTAATTGAACTGTAGCATCAATAATCTGTTCACTGTGGTTGTTTAGAGAAAGGCTTTGAAAGAGCTATAGTCCTTCAACTCAAGCATTTCCTCTAATCAATTGTAGGGTTTTAACCCTGAGAAAAGAACGTAATATCTATAATCGATAGCGTGAGAATCTCGTCGATAATGTTTTGAAAAGCGTCATGACATTCGCGTCCCTTCTCCTTGTAGCTAGTTAGGCCCCGCAGACAGGCAGACACCGGCGGGATTCTTTGACACGGAACTACACAGATCCTGGCTTCGATGCAGTTCGCGTTCTTGTGCAAGCAGGTTTGTCTGCGTCCGAATAGTCAGCGATCAAGCTCCTTCCTTGGCTGACTGGAGAGTAAAGAATGCCGGTGGGAGGAGATGGGCGACGGATAACCCGAAGACGAAGGCGGCTCCCGAAATGAAAGCGGCTGTTTTGACGGACGTCTGAGGGAGAATGGAGCGCGGCGGCGGCGGTGACGGTGACAGTGATGCTGATGGTGGTGATGGTGCTGGTGCCTGGCGCGGTGATAGATGGCGACTGCGGTGGCCGTGACGATGGTGATAGTGGTGGTGTTTGTGGTGATGGTGATGTCAGTGGCGGTGACTGAGATGTGGATGTCGATGCCGGTGGCAGAGGTGGTGATGGTAATGGTTGGTGTTGCAGTAATGGCGACGGCGGAGGCCGTTATGGTGATCGTGATGGTGAGGCTGTGGCCATGATGATGATAACGGCGGTGGCTGCGATGTTGGTAGTGAGGGCGGTGGCCGTAATGGTGATGGTGAGAGCGATGGCTGGGATGGCAATGGCGGTGGCCGTGATGGAGGTGGTGAAGCGAAGGCTGTGGCCTTGGTGGGGGTAATGCCGGTCGGGGGGGGGGGGGCTCCGTGCGATCCGCGGGGCCCAAGGGGCGCGCCTTGTCACGCGGGGCAGACAAACCCACTCGGCACCTGCTCAGGCGCTGGATGACGAGTTGATTCGCGGGCAAGGACGCTGGGCAGGAACTGCTTTTGGATTCAAATTAGCGTCCACTTGGTGTAGAACAGAGGGTAAGGAAATTGCAGGATGTCTGGTAAAATTGTCCTTATTTGCATAGTGTTTTCGTTCTGAATGAATATGATAAGGGAAGTCATTAAAGAGAAATTAAGTTTGTTATACTGTACATTAATTTTCCGCATTCCATGCTTAGCATCTTCCTTAATTTTTCTCCATTAAGTGAGTAAATGGCTTAAGGAAATGAATCAGATGCTTCGCCTTGTCAAGAATGTCAATTTAAATTACTAATATCAGCTTTGGATTATGTTCTCGTTGATTTTCAATATACAATTCAGATATATTCACAAATTGAATCAAATTCTCAATAGTTGAATTCGGCAAGCAATAACCCAACATAAGATCTTCGGACTTTTGCGGACTTTTTCGGACTCTTTGGAAAATCTGCAAGGATGAATGCATCAGTTTCAACCAAAATTAAGTGAGGAATATGGGATCAAATGAGGAAGAGAATTGTAGAATAGGAAAAGAAGAGAAGTGAAGGAGGGTCTTGCCCGGCAGTTTGCTAGAGATCTTTTATATGCCATTATAGTGATATGGCTCACTGAGGAAACACAGAGCTTCCAGTCGCCTCCAGCTCGGTTCAACGCGCAATCTGTAGTCAGACGTATCGTCAAAATATTTTATACTTGTACTTTTTCCTTCATTAGTAGTTCACAAGAACTATGTAATAGCTTCTACCTTGCATGCAAACAAAACCTATTTCTATTAGCTGCCTTCAAGCGGCCCAGGGACTACATTCCCCCCGCGAGCAGCCGCATGGCAAGTGCCGACAGGCGTAACAGAGACCTGGTGCACTCGTCCACGCCCGCGGCCACACATTTCATCTGCTGCACTGGAATCCTAAGAAGTAGCCTTATTTCGTGCGAAACGCGATAAGTTTCTGGGCAGTAGACATGACTAATTGCGAAAAAGAAAAGGGCTTCTCACGAGGTACGCGCCCATATTTTCACGTGCGTTAGGCCGCGCACGCGATGAAAACTGCGTAGAATTCATAGCATTCATTAAATGCGTTCACGGCTCGTTTTTATAGGTACTCCTGCCAGCAAAAAGGGTTAAAAAAGACCGATTAGAGCATTGGTGTTTCTCATCTCCGAAGATAATCCACATTCATTTTATCTGCGCCATTATTTCACTTCCCATTAGGCGAGTGAACCTAGAGAAAACGTCAGTCTCTTTTCGGCCAGACCTGTTTTCTCGGACGATTCGCAAGCCGTCGCTATAGAAATATCACCCATTAAATTTATATAACTCCTCGATATTGGATATTTATCATGCAGTCACGGTCTTTCTTGTTCCTTTTGGAGGCGGAGCTGCTAATAATAATGCCCTCCCCACCGCCGCCGCAAGAGCGGGGCGCGGCGCGATACCCATCTCCGTTAATTGAATCTTCGCCGCCGCGAGTTATCGCTTCCCGCTCGCAAAGACGGATTGCAGCAGCTGCTGTTGCCTCCTTACCTGCTGCTGGCCCCGCCATCCGTCTCTGTGCCATCATATTCCCTTTCAGTGCTCCCGTTTTGATACCACCAGCTCTAAAGAACTGGTGATCGTTTTCAATATACTGTGTTCATTGTACTTTGGTAGCTCTATTTCTCCGTATTACTGTGCTGGCTTTCCGGACGCTTTGCCCCGTATATTTCGAAAATTCCAGTAAATTGATGGAAAACTAAGCAGCCTCTGGTCATGTGAGAGGTATCGATGGTTTTTCTTAATACCAAGGAATTCGGAAAAATACGAAAGCAATGAAACAGTTTCGAGTTTGACTGAAAAATCCAAGTATTTGTTAATGTTTATCCTCAATTCATCACACCTGATGTCTTGACTAAATTCTCATACTCAGTACGTCATTGCTTACGCCAGATTTGACGTCATGTGATGAGGAAGGATGTTAGAAGATTCATTTGCCACGTATTACATGTCAGAAGAGTAATTTTTTCACATGATTTGATTTTGCAAACACTCGGCAGCAACATTTTTGCTGCCGCAGGCAACTTCTTTGTTTTTCTATTCGTCTTACCGTACGCCCTAGCCGAGTTCCGTTCCCCGGATTATCTTGTGTAGTGTTTTTTTTTTTGTTTTTGTTCTCCTTGGACTTCACTGCCTCTCCCTCCTATTGTTTCCCTTTTTGTGTGTGCGGAACGCGTCCGCCTCGTGGCTGTCGATGTGCTCCTGCCGGCGCCTGCGCCTGCCGCTGCCGCGCCGCGCCGCTCCGCGCGTGAATGGGAAGGCGCGATAATGGCCCCGGCATGGAAGGCGCATCTTAATAGAGTCGCCGCTGCTCCTCGGGAGGCTGTGGGAAGTCGGACCCCCACTGCGCCCGCGACCAGGTGGCAGTCCCCTCCGCCCCCCCCCCCCGCGCACGGTTCGCCGAAAGCGGGGCGGAGCCTGGCCCCAGCGCCGCCCTGCCGCGTGTAATACAGGCAGGCAGATCGGTTCAAAGGATTCTGATAGCATTTGATTGACTCGCCATTATATTTTTGTCGTTTTTTCGACGTAATCACACAATTCTATTTGTTTTTAGGTTTATTCTTATGGTTTATGTTGTGGTAAGAGTGAGACCTTGAAATTACTTCTTCCCATATATTAAATGCCTAATATGATTGGCAATAAGGTTCGATGTTGAGGAAGTAGACGTTATTAATACAGCATTATTAACATATTAAACAACTGCAATGTTTTCTTTCAACAACCTGAGTACTAAAGCTCCTTTTTCTGTGAAGTCAAATGGCTTAATATATTTATTTGTCTTCTAAAAACACATGAAAAACTGGTGCATAAATGTAAACCATATTAATAATTTTAAGTTTTTGCCAACGTCGAACATATCTCTGCAAGATCCTAAAATTTAGTCCTTTTTAAATCTTTAAAAACTTACATCTGAAATAAGATAGATTTCCCACACTTCTGCTTTGATGAATACTCTGTTGAAAAACAAATGGATTTATAGCATCCAGAACGCTACCACCGTTCAAGGAGCTACACTTACACTGTTACTTGACCGAACCGGTACAGAAGTTTAGTCCGAAGTTCAGGTTGTAAGAAACAGGTCGCAGCGGTGATTATCCTAGGTTTTGTGGCTTCAGGATGGAGATGTCAGAGCACGACAACTGGACGATTGACAGCTACCTGTAGCGTGAGAGGAAACATAGGACATTTCCTGAGACTCAAAACAAACAACTTTGCAACGAGCATTGTTGCTTCATGCACTCAATGCGTGATGTGGAAATGCAACACTTATATGATCTTGAAAACTAAATACCCAACGCATCATCGTAATTAGTTCAACAAAATATTTTTACCGGAAGGTAAAATGTATTGAACAGTAAATATCGTTTTAACGATCACAAATTTGGAGACATGTCTGTGGGTAAATCATAATGCTAATTGCCGTGTAAGATTTCATTATGTCAAATATTTTGTACGCAGCTACACTACTCTGAATACCTCTGCTTATCCAGAATGCATTTCACAGAGTAAGCCACATTCCGTGTGCAATGATGTAGCGTTTACCACCCGACATGTAATTTTCTCCAAATCCTGTTGCACAACTTGTTTCATGACGGATAATACTGCGGTTCAGCAGCTTTTCAAAAGGAGAAATTCAACCTCCTCTCTCCACCGTCCTCGCGCTGACATGTCGCTGGCTCTTGCATAAAGATAATAATCGAGAGTAGGTATTGGACAACAGGATGAATGACAATAAAAGAGTTTTGCGAAATCCAGAAATTACAAAGTGAGAACATAGAAAATTGTATGATCTCATGTAAGACGTCCTTCACAGTCACCAAAATATGATTTGCAACAGTGAATTCAATGAATATCTTAACAGAGATTATAGTATTATACAAAGCACAAGTTAAATAATCTACTATATTCACAACGTAATGTCACTTACAAAGAAAACATGTGGCAGTTCTATTTGGTATTTTCAGTACGATTATCGTCAAAGATTAAGTGTATAAGGCAGCAGAAAAAGTATGACAATTTTCATTAAAAGAATGGTATATTCATCGTTGGCGAAGTACGCATCTTAAACTGAAGATTTTTCTTAAACAGCTTATTACAATTTTCACAAAAAATATAAGTTGTAGAGTGGAGAAAAAATGTTTGAGAGATAATAAAGTAAACACTTGTGTGTATAGTAAAGAGGATTTTTAAACAAATTATACAGCTGAGAAGAATTGTTTGTAAATGACTCAGTCGAACTCCCTTTTATCATTGTATCCCGTAATTAGATTATTGTGAGTGTATCGTATTAGTGAAGTGTAACGGCTCCAACGCATGGATTGTGATTTATGCCTAATAAAATATAATTGTGATTTTATTGTAAAAGCACACGAGTAACATTTTATCGTTATTCGTGTTTTTTACTAAATGCGTCAGCGTCTCAATGTATCACCTCCGCCTCATTCGAGTGTCCAACGATAGTGAAGGTGTGCGCTGCATAAAAGTGGGAGGGGCCAGGTTAGCATGCCGCCGCCTTCTGTCCCCGACGCCGTCCGCGCCCGCGGGCAGGGCAATGGGCCGTTAGCACCCCGCTCGCGCGCCGCTCTGGCGCGAGCGTCGCCGCACGCCAATCGGCGCATTCCACTGGCCCATCCCCCATCCCCTGCCAGCCACCGCTCCCGCTCTTTCAGACGCAATGTTCTGATCATCAAGGTGACGGGGTTCGCTTTCATTTTACTTTGCGCCTGGATTGATGGCTTAAGATCAAAAGAAACTAGGCTCGAGTCCTAACGGCGGCAGGATATTCGACACTAGCTTTTCAGCTTTTCAGCGAATTCAGTCGCTGTTTGGAGGAGAATTCTAGCGGCCGGCTGCTCTGATCTCTGGTTTCTCCGATTAACGTCAGGCGAATGCCGGAGCAGTACCCTAACAAACGGGCCACGGACCGCGCGTGATCTTTCCTTTCTCTTTCTGGTCCTATCCTCTCCCCTTACTTACACATACTTACACTAACACTACCAGATATTCCGGGAGACCAGTCGGGAGCTTTGAGCTTGTCCCGGCTGAGACGGTGCTCCGTTGGTGGGATAGTCCTCGTTAGGGGGAAACTCCGTTAGCCGACGGTAGGTCGACGCCGGATCTCGCCATCCAATGGGGGAAGACCACCGCCATTTCCCGAGGGTTAAAACATGCACTACACTTACGGGACTAATGGTCTAAGCTGTTGACGCGCCCGGAATCACTAACCAACCAACCAATCAAAAGGAACTGTGACTAAAGCATAACTAGTGTAGGCGGTTGAGGAAATGTATTGGATACCTCCATTTTTATTTCAATTCGGAAAGCCACTCCACACTGGGCGTTTTCCAGGCAACGGCACGGCAAGAGATTTCTAGTAATAAAAATACTCAATAGCCCCAGAGTAGCCACCCGATTTGTATACTCTGGAATCACATGATTCGTCTGTGAAATTCCAACAAATAAGGACTGCTTGGCGTTCGAAAAAACCCCGCTCCGAAACGAGCCTCCGCATTAGACGGAGCGTCGTAGCACACGTGCCAGGCGCGCTGATCAGGTCCTAGCCCATACATCACTGTCATAACTACGCACTTTGGGCAAGATATAAGATTCCTGCCTTTTTTATTTGGTTTTTGAAAATATTGTTCCATACTTACAATACAAATGTTTCTTCATGACTCAGTAATGCATTTCAGTAATGTATACGGACCAGTAACTTCGACAATGACTTTAATATCATCTTGATCAATGATTGTTAAGCCTCTCGGATAGCTCATGGGCAGCGTACTAGCTTCCCGTGCTGTGGACCTGGGTTCGATTTCCAGTCGAGGCAAATATAGAGTTGTAGCTTTCCTAGCTAAGTGACGAAGAAAAACTCAAGCAGGCGGATCTTGCTAGTTACGGTGAAGAGAATACGTCATGTTCGCCTCATGTCGCTCTTACCCCCAAGCATGGGAATTTAAACTAGGCCCAGACACGGAGGACACCGGTAGCGGGCCGGCAAAGTCGGACTACCGAACCAATAACGCCAAATACGTACATACATCAATGATTGTTGCTTGTGCTTCATATTTGATATTGTCTAACGCAAAATGGACAGATTACCGCATACTTCGCCTCTTCTAAACTTGAATGTGGGTTTTTAGTATCTTGCAGCATTCACTATGAGGATTATGATATATTTCTTGGGGCAGGAGGAGTTTAAATATGACAGTCAGTTTATCTGAGAACTCGTCAAATTAAAAATCATGTTACTAAATGTTGAAAAACATATTTATATATTTTCGAAATCATATTCTTGTGAATGTAGTCAATTGGTCGCTGCAAGGAACACGATCTCAACATTTATATTCCATATTCAAATCTTTCGCAGTTATGATTGTTTCTTCCATTCTGTCAATATCTGTGCATCTCCAGACTGTTTCCTGTCGTGCGTTGTCCTTCCTCCCAGTTGTTTTCTATATTTTGCATTATTATTTTCTCATCTAAGGTATTACCTATGATGATATAAATATGAGGAATTATTATTCATTTTCCTATCTAATTGGTGATATTATGTAAACGGATTCTCGTGTATGGGGGCCATTCATTTGTCAGCCTGATGTAAAAGTAACGCCTAAAGGAAATATCTCCTGCTTTCACTTTCCACATCGACGCAGACGACGTGCTCCTCCCTCGCTCGCACAGCCTCCACGCCACCGCGACGATCCACATTCCCGAAATCCATTCCCATTCGCCGCGTCCCGTCCTCTGGATTTATGCGGGGCAGCCGCGAGGCCTGGCGTGCGGCGTGGGGCATCTGGGGGCGTTTGGTAGTCGCGGCGGCCGCAGACGATTTACGGGCCGAGCGCCTGGGCCGCGACCGCCCCCGCGAGCGCGCGGAATGCGCGAGGCAGCCCGGCAGGCGCACTCGCTCCTTGGTTTGGTTGCTTTACTAGCGATTCCCGGCGCGTCAACTGCTAAGGTCATTAGTCCTCTAAGTGTAGTGCATTTTTTTATCGCGAGAGGTGGCGGTGATCTTCCCATGCGGGGTGGAGAGATCCGGCGCCGACCTACCGTCAGCTACCGGGGTTTCCCCCTAACCAGGATTCTCCCACCAGCGGGCAGCGCCCCAGCCATGAAAGCTCTAAGATCCCAACCGGTCTCCCGGCATGTGCCGTAGTGTACTGCATGTTAGTGTAAGTGTGTGTAAGTAACGGACAGGATAGCGTAAGGAATGGGAAGGAAAGATCGCGCGCGATCCATGGCCTGTTTGTTTGTGTTCTGTTCGGGCATTCGCGTGGAATTGATGGGAGAAATTACGGAAAACTACCGATCAGAACAGCCGGTCGCTAGAATTCTTCTCCAGACAGCGACGGAGCTACCAACCACTAGCGGCTGACTGTTTAGAGCGATAGTTTTCCGTGGTTCCCCCGATTCAGTCAAGGCGAATGTCGGAATATCTTACGAAACGACCACAGACCGCACGCGATCTTTCTTTTCCGATCCTTGTCTGCTCTTCCCTAACACACATACACATACATACACACAAATAGGGGCGCAGGCTCGCACGTAGGGACGCCTGCGCGCATTTACTATACTTGGGTTGATCTACCGTGGCATCTGAGGGTAGTATCTCCACGATGGAATATGGCACGACATTTTGCGACTTTCTTAGTCCTGCTGCAATGTCATGTCGCATAATCGCGACCGTATCAAGCAGTGCTGCAGATCAAGCGACTCTATCGGCACGACCGAGAAAGACGTGAAAAGCCGTGCCATATTCCATCTTGGAGATACTACCCTCAGATGCCTCGTTAGAAAAATTCAAGTGTAGCTCTACACTACCACACTCGACGGGAGCTCAGTGCTTGCTCCGGCTCGGGCGTTGCTCCGTTGGTGGAGATACCTGGAGAGGGAAACATTCGCTATCTGGCGCGCAGGTCGACGCGGCATCTCTTTTTCTTGCGGGAGAGGAACACCGCCACCTCCCAAGATATAGCTTGCACCACACTTACGAACCATAAGAGTTGTACACCTGGAAACACGAAATAATCAATCAGTAATGATGACAATGAGAACTTGTAGTTTGTGTGTGAATATTTGTTTAATTGAGGAAGAGAGAACTCAGAATTATTTGATTAGTAAAATCCTCGTTCGACATTTTCTTACATTCTGAAAAAAATGTTTGTTTCTATCCCGTAGGACGATGGCGGTGGAAGTCGGTCAGAAAAGATAGCCTACAAATGTATGAGTGGTACACGAGAACATCTCTCCGTGAGCCGCCCGCCCGCCCAAACGCCCTGCGCTCGCCCCGCAAGTGCGCTCTCCCACCCGAAAGCGCCCGTGCCACTCGATTACCATCTGTCCGAAACTACCGGCGCCGCCGCTGCCGCCGCCGCGAATGCGTGTTCAAATCTCAATTTCGCCGATCGTTTAGATCGGTATCTGGCGTTTGAGGGCCGCCGATCCAGTTCCTTTCCCTAAGGTGAGAGAGATGCGTCGTCCGCCTGCGTTTTAGTTGTCAGGGCGTCCGCCTGCGCAATTAATTCCGTCGCCGCCCGCCCGGGCGCGGCGATTCGCGCTTCCTCATTACTCCGGTGGACGCGCGCGTCACGCGCCGCCGACGCTTATTGAATTATGCCTCCCGTAGGCGCGGGCATCGCACGCTCGCCCGGGTAATAAGTGTACTTATGTTGTTGAAAAGTAATAGTAGGCATATCTGCCATATATAATAAGATGGGAACGCATCATTAGGTGAAGAAATTGCATCGCCTGATTCAGCCATAGGCGTTTGCAGTTTGGGAAGCCACGGACGAGTCCGCGAACGGAGTCGAGAAGATGTACGATTGCATCTAACAAATTTACGAGACTGGGCGGAGTGATGCACGCACAGTATGTGTTTGAGAGACATTCTTTGCTTCTAGCTAATATTTTCGTACGTATGTCAACTTCATCAATATGTCACAACTATTCAAACATGTTTCTTTTCCTAAGCGGCAAATATATTTTCCACAACCTTATATTTAATTATTTTATCAAATCTGCAACTTTTAAGATAATAATATTGATAAACTATCAGAGAAATGCAGAATACATGCCAGGATTCGTAAATTAGAGGCAAAAATCTGACGAATTCTTAGAATTCGTGGCAGGAGCTATTTCTTTTCGTTTATCATACTACCTTCATTTGACACTATATCTTGATACTGATATTCAGTGTTTGTTAGTTTTTTTTAGAAAGAAACATTTAATAATCTCATTTAATTCTGACGTTTTTGGCTCCTTTCTTTGAATGGCTGACTATGGACAGAGATTCATACATTCGTAAATCTTGCCAGTGTCCTAATATAATTTTCCCCGTAATGCCACTCGAAGGGTGAGCTGAAATGTTCATATATATTTACCCTACTGAGAGTATATGCTTCCACATTAGAATGCATTGATAAGTTCTTTCTAATAAAGACAATATTCAAGGGAATGAACGTCACGCCGACAATATCCAGTCTTAACATGTTGTTCTCCCACGTAACCTTACACGCGACGGTTCGTTTCCTTTCGCACGCAAACTTCAACAAACCGATGGCATCCGCGCTACCAACGCGACTGCTACGCAGATCGCCAAGCGATACCGTCAGGACACACCAACACGACGATAGGCCCATTCATCTCGCATTCTTGCCGCCTGTGACCCCGGGTCAAGCACAATGTCCACCCGCGTCGAGTGAGCCCGGGCCCCGCGCCGTGTCGCAGATTCGTTCGGCCACTCACACAAGCGCGGGGCGCGGGAAGAGCAGCGGCCTGCCGCGCCGCGCGACGCCGCAGGAATGCCGCTTCACATGTGCTCTGTGTACATTCCGGGCCCGCGATGGCTCCGCCGCCCGGGCTCACAAGCTGATTCTTGGTCAGATGAATGCCTTGTAAGGTGGCTGTGAATTTCTGCGAGTCACTCTTCAGACAATTGAATCGGTCATTGCGGAAAGGGCACATTCCGCGAAAACTAAACTTAAACAGCGGAGTGACGACTTCCTGCAAGGTTTCCTACACGAATTCCTCCGAGAGGAGCGAAGGTTTATCCTTTCTATTGAATTGAGAGATAAAACACGCGTAGGCTGTTTTTGATGAAAGATTGCTTTCTGAGTACACTTCTCATTTGCGTTTGGCGGCCTTCTTCTCGTGGGTTCTGTTTTTCATATATCTTATTTACATCCTTCTATTGCCAATTTAATTCACGTGAACTATTTGTGAGAACTTGTGGTATATCATCATTGTTGATGACATTTTTTTCATCAAACCTCCTTGGAAAATGGTGTTGGTGAGAGAATGTTCTCAACAGTATGAAAGAAGTCACGAGTATTGGTTCTGAATAAAACATTTTCTAACTTTAATTGTATCAACAAATGTTAAAGATAATCAATGAGATCACAATTATTTATTTATTTGTCAGTCGTAATTTTTAATCACATTTACATAAAAACATCCATTCAGATATTTATTATCCCAATATAAATGTAAGGATGCTGCTTTGATAAATGCGACATTCAAGATTAAATATTTCCAGCAGGGCACCCATGGAAACATCAGCCCCCTAGAGAAGCCAATGATACAGCTTTTACATATTTTCTTTACTAACCAATGTCATTCAAAATATTAATTGTTTACATTATAAATATACATTTAAAGGCAAATTTATATTCAGGATAAATAAAAAATTATTTACGAGAAAACATCAAGTTGGCGGAACAGTATACCTGTGGACAATCCCTCCCCCTCTCAGTAAAATCCTGAATGCGCCTTTTGTTACTTCAAATGTTCACGAAGAAACTCAAATTTTAAAGTTTATATTGATTAATCTTCATTACTTTATAAACAATATAATTTATAATTAATTTATAAAGCAAGATTTATAAAAATGTCGCTTATTCATCTGAGAACGTAGGCAATTGAAGTATTAAAATAAATTCTGCTCATTGTGAGAGTTCTTGTATTTTTCAAAAAATATTAACTATCCAAAACGTAGGTTATATGTTTCATCTATTATTGCTGAACTCAGTAATTACAGAAACCTCGAAACTACCTGATCAGTGAATTAGGAATTTAAAAACTGGGGTTTATTTAATACATTTTTTGAAAAATTACTGTTATGCCGTTTCACTCTAAAATGAATCAACCGAAATAATTTACAAGTAAAATTTTGTACGGGTATATTTTCAAAAATATTTTAACGAATTCGTTTCGTTTTCTCTCATTTGGTCTGTGCGTCTATGTGTCCATCTTTGAACAACACTAGCGCCTAAACAATTCATAAGAATTTTGTCAAAACGAATATTTTCCAGTCAATCTGAATTGACTCAAAACCCTGCGATTTTGAAAACTATTCTTTAAATTTTGAAAGTATTTTACATGAAACCCCTGAGCAATGGTTCGAATTTATATTTTTAAATTTCTTGTAAGAATAGAATGAAATGCATTACAAAGATGGCAGAGCTTGGAATTCCCTTATATCTCTGAATTTTCGAAAACTGCAAAAGTTTTAAAAAATTTCTTTCAACTACATTATTGAAGAGGGAGATATGTTTTCTTTAAATAAAATTTGTCCCCCACATTGAGATCCTTAATAAACGTCGTGTTCACATTTTTGAAAGTTGAAATTTTCGCGCAACGTTGAGTAAATAACGGGAATTTATAAAACAAGTATGTTTTCAAAACCGACTCCAAATTGTTCTTGAAATTTTTTTATCGATAGTGCTAAATGCACTTATAAAATGACATAAACGCCATTTTGAAGTATTCTTATGATTTTTCAAAAAATACACAAATGTAATTTTTTATACGTCTGTAACGTCATTAATACTTTCATTACTGAGTTGATATATTATTGAGTTTATAGTAGAATTACTTCAAATGATATCCAGTAAAGTTTTCTCGAAAAAAATCGTTTTGTGTAAAAATGAGCTGAAAATACTCGCCCGTAATAGTCTTAAAATTATATTTTTATCCTACAATTAGAGGGGGAATATGGGAAAATTTAAAAATAATTATTTTAAGTGTCAATAGATTGCAACTAGGATGGGGCAGACCAAAAAGGTAACTGAAAATATAAGGATACTAATTAGTATGTGAAAGTCAGTGCCATTCCATAGCACTATTAGTTTAATTTTTACATGTATTGTGTTATATATTTACGTAGAATGTTAGTCACTCCCCAAAACAACAAAGTACATCTACTGCTTTAGAAGTTATTTACATTTTCTATAATAAGTAAATCTAGCTTGGATATGTGCGTAAAAGTATGTGACATTATATGACCGTGCACAATTAAAGTTAAATAAAGCTTTAAAGGATTTGAAGAAGAAATGTTACGAACAAATCAAGAATTAGTCTGTGGTTGAAAACGTAAGTACTCCACGTATCTATCAGGAGCAAACGGGCAGTGTTACCGCCTTGTAGACATTCAATGAGTTGCTTGTCCTGCGAACAAACACTTTCCTGCAGACCGCGACCCGTTGCTCACCCCGACGCCTCTGAACAAGTGCTGGCGCGGCATCACGCTCCTCGAGAGGCGAGGCGGAGCAAGCCCTGCTTTACAACCTGTTCTTGCGGCGGTGACACGGGGTCAAGAGCGTTCCTGGTGACGCAGTTGCTGCCATAATCGCCCGTAATCGCCTGCGCGCTGCCCGGGCGCCCGGGGAGAGCAGGGCCGCTCCAGCGCCGCCCTCCAGCAGCCACGGATCACCGGCGACCGCCGTCGGCACGCGCGACACGGCGCGAGCGCCCTTTCCCACTGCGCATGCACTTCCCGCAGGGGAATCACGGTGACGCACGTTGTCGTGATTTCTGGTGGAGAGTCGTAGACGACCACCGGACCCTGAGTTTCGCGGCGGCACTCACGTCGTTAGCTTCACGGGGGAGGCAGTGTGTAGGCGATGCTAAGCTCCTGGTTGCCGGGCTTGCGCTGTAACCCACCAATCGGGCCCCTGGCGCCTCGACCTGCCGTGGTTAGGATTGGGTGAAGGAGATTCCTTGGAATCTCTAAAATCTACATAGAAAAGTCCTTCAGAAAAATACCTACCGTCAAGTTGCCCAGGATCCGGCAATACTCACGCCGTTAGCCTACCCGAACCTCAGTTCGGGTGGCCCCGAGTTGGGCTCTCGGCTTTGTCGTGGCAGTGGCCCGACACTGTGAGCAAAGAGGAGGCATATGAGTGGCGTATTGTTTTGACTCCGGTACTAGCCTGGATAGCTAAGAGAACTAGAAGGGCGGCGCGACCCAGGCATTGTATGGGAGGTTGCCGTGAGGGTCAACTGCGTTCAGGCGGGACCCAGATACCAGCCCAAAGGCGTGCTTATACGTTTGCGGGGGTTGCGAATAGAGGCTAGCGCCTACGTGCCACCCCGGGGTGAATTCCCTCGGGTAAAGTGCAAGTGCGTGATAGGCCCACGACATACACTCTACTACGCATGCGACATCGATGTCGATGGTTTCAAAACGTAGATGTTTTTATGGAAACATTGATGTTTTGAACATCAAAGTCTTAAAGCTGATTTTTGTAACAAAGATGTTCTGTGCTTGATGTTTTTAAGTTTTCGATGTTTGGTTTGGAAATGAAATATTCCTATAATAACAATTTTTAAAAAAATAAAATATGAAATAGTAATTGATATTTCACGGTCAGTTTTGTGTTCGAACCCAATGAACGCTGTTTGTGCTACCTTCATGGAGTATGCTGTTTCTCGCCCGAGATGATGCCGATGCCTCGTACTCTTTCCTTTTTCGCGCGTGGAGAGGCGGTTAACGCTCGGGCAACGGACGTAAGGCCTCCCCCTTCCCATGGCCTTCTCCTTTGAGATGATTCTGGGCGCTCAGGTTCACTTTTGTCCATTTCTATTGTTATTATTATTATTATTATTATTATTTGAAATTTGTTTTTCAGTTAAATATTAATTATAAATCAATAAACAGGGCCACCCTCATATTAAACTTTGTTGCGCACGAAATTTAATGTTGTAAATTACTAGAGCTAAATAAACTTTAAAAAAATTTAGGACATAAATAATTACCAACATCATTGTTTTAATCCTAGATATTGATGTTTTGTTATCGATGGCGGATCACTAATTCTAGCCAGGAGACAAATTCCTGAAGACTTGAGCGGGTTACGCAGTCTCCGACTACAGCTTGAATGATTCTGTTCCAATTTGTTGCAAAATTCTGCGTTTCCTATTAGAGGGCATTTCAAAAAGTCTTGTTATATTGTCTGTTTAATGTCACCTGATAAACAGATCTAATAGAATGCATTACTCTATAGGTTAATTCATTTTGTATCATTTTTATAATTTCTTAGAAATTATTGAAGCGAATATCTTTTGTGTACAAACATTGTCCAGAGAGATAAGTTTTACGTTTCCCCTCGAAATGCAGAAAATACTGAAAGCAATTATTTTTTTCAGAAACCTATTTCGGAAGTAGAAATGCGAGATAAATATGCGCATACTTCCGTCATTCCAATCTTTCTCTGCTCTAATTTATTACCCTAACTAAATGTGATCAATCTAGCGACATCTATTACGTAAGGTGTTCTGGAGAAACGCCATGCGTCTTATCGGCCATTCCATGCTTTCAATCTCCATCTACAATTTTCATCTTCTAAAAAGTATATAAAAATACAGAGACCATCTAAGATACGTCGGTGCTCTATCTCCAATCAGCGCAGAAAGGAACAAGCAACGAAAGTACGAGCTCAACAATGCTGTCCGCGGGTATTCCGCCGCGCCAGCGCACTTGCGGCGCGCCAGCGAGCGCCCCCTGCCCCTCCTCGCCTTCGCATTACCCCCCCCCCCTTCCGCCCAGCGCCACGCTCGCTGCTTGGATGCATAGCCACGACATCCTAATGTTCCGCTTCCTCAATCTACCCTACACCCAGTGGCAGATCCAGGGTGGGGGCATGGGTGCCAAGACCCCCCCCCAGGCCTGGAGAAAAACGTTTGTTGCTTTTTCTTATTCGCCAAATTTTATTTAAATATTTATGTTATAATTATCTAATTATTTAAAAAATAATTATGTATAGTATCACATAGTATACACTACAAAATATGCAATATAATAACAATATTAATTATTTAACAAACATCTATGATGCTCTCCCCCCCCCAAAAAAAAAGATGGGCTGGATCCGCCCCTGCCTACATCCCTGTTCACCTCCACAGGTGTCTGCCTCCTCCCTCCAACGCGGACATCCACTCGCTCAGACATTTCCTCGCCTTGTAGAAAGCTCGGAAGAAATATATTGACACACTGTGACTCTATTATTGAAAAGAAATGCTTAAGTATCTCGCTGAATACCACCTGTGAGAAGAAAATCTTCAAAATTTTGAAATTAATTCAGGTATATTGCTGCCTTTCTTCATAGCAATTAGGGTACCGTTGAGTAGAATGCACATATTTCATAATTGTATAGAACGAAAATAGTTTTTTGAATCACCTGTGAAGTTAATTGTGTGAATTTTGTTAAGCAAAACCGTTAGAACTGAGCTGCATATGCCCTGTTAACTTCGGTGGGGACCAACCACCGTTTGCTTTACATCGTCCTGCCTCTCGGACTACACCACAGGCATGTAGCAGCTAAGCAAGATTTTTAGATGAAGGTTGGAACAGACGCAAGTCATGTGTACACCTTGATCAGGAATATACAGTGACCACTGCTAAATTTACATCTGCCATTCAAGAATGAAAAAAACTTGCTTATATGTTTCATTTAGGATGTCTCCGTCTACAGAAATGAAATTTGCAAATTAGTGCAAAAAGGTGCAAATATGAGTTGACCATAAATGTGGTTACATATATGTAAGAAAGGGCACTACGGGTTAAGACGTACCAGAGAGGTAACGCTTAAACATCCCTTAAGGGGCACTAGGGGCTTGCTGCATTTAAATAATATTTTTTATGTCATGAAAAGCATATTCCAGACTCATCACTTTAGCATTTATGGTTGTGAGTTTGGAAAGCTCCAGGAACACGAAAAGACCTAGGTCTAGGTTTTGCTTTTTCCACACCTGGCCATCGCAGGTCGTCCGGATTGAATTGAAAGAATTCCGGAGCCGGCGCCGGAATGCGGCATCGGAGCCGCGGAGGCCCCGACAAACGAGAGGCGCAGATCGCTTAATTGGCGCAGCACCCGCGACGGGCGGCTCTGGAGGCAGAGACAATATTTTGCCCCGGAACTGGATCACAGTTAGCGGAGGAGGGGGACACGGGTTCCTCTCAACATATGGGAACACGCAACGAACACAACACAAAAAACACCACACACACACACACACACACACACACACACAATCCCACGCGCAAAGGAACTCTAAACTAGGCAACATGATACGTCAAGAAATTTAGTGTGTGTTTCAAAAACGTTTCGGTGTAGAAAACGCTTTGGATTTTGAAACTTGGATGCGAAATTATGTTAAATTCGTGAGGACATTGGATCTTGGCATATATATTGAAACCCGTAGAGCATGAAAACAGTAATATCGTGTGATTTCAGCAAGCATTCGATGTAAACATAGAACATTTAATCCACAATAAAATGCGTGGTGCAGTGAAGATGTGTAATTGACTTCAGTTTGCTAGAATTCCAACCATAGTATAAAAAATGCAATAATTTTGTTAAAAATGTATTGAAAGAGTCGACAGGATCATGCAGTGCAGCCTAATTTGCGAGCATCCATTTCGCTTTTGTAGACTTTTTTCTTTTCTTATAGACGTGGCTTCATCTTGACCAAGTAGCCCGATGAAACTTTTCGACAAAACTTCCAGAAAACGTTACGAGAAGAGAGGTCAACCATTATTCATGACTGGGATAATGGTAATCGTGATTTTAATAATTGTTCATACAATTAGTTACTGGTGTTACAAGGTTCTTGTGAAGTTGCATGTTAACCTTTTTATCTGTTTCTTGATGCTAAATAGGTATTTGAAAATATAAACTGAACACTCAGGTCTCGTCTTCGCACTACAACCTCCTTTCGTATATGAAATCATTGCAGGATGCACTGTTATTATGACAGTTCATAAGGAACTGGGATATTCAAATTTCAATATCTGTTTTTTCTTCTTACTTGCTTATTTAAAAATTCTATTTGAGTTTGTTGACTCCTTATCCCCAATAGACATACCACTGGTAAATATCAGTTGTGCGGTGGAAAGTCTCGTTAAATCCACCGATCGCTCGCGAGAACTCCTAATCCATTTGTGAAATTACATAAGACCAACGAAAGAAAAATAATTGCACGTCACCGAAAATAACACCGAAGGTAAAATTCTATATTTTTTTGCTGATAGAAAGAGGTCATTCTTTCTTTCACAACTAATATAAACACAAAAAATAATAAATATTTTCAATGTTTTGAAACCATTTTCTTTTTGAAAAAATAGTCTACTTCACTGCCTGTAACAAAAGTAGTATATAATCTTGTTAATCGCAATAAGGAAGTAATTCTTAATAATATCCATATTATTTGCAGCTGATTTATTTTCCCTCTGTTGTTTATACAGCACGATCTCCGCGCATGAAAGGTTAATACGTTCACCGTAAATAACGCGCTTTCGTAGATTAGAGTAAGGGAAGTGTGCGAGAGGGAGCAGCCAATGAGCGCCCTGAGGTGGGGCGGCGCGTAGCTAATGAAGCGCGGAAGGCCCGCAGCCGTGAGGTGTGGGGCGAGTGCGCCGCGGGTGGCCGCCCTGGGGCTCGCGTGCGCCAGCCACGAGGAAGGCTACACGTGTTCCTGTGTTTTTCCCCGCGATGCCTAGGAAGTGGGCTTGCGCTAACTACTGCACGTCCCCCTTGAGATGCGATTTAATTAAGATGATTAGATAAAAAGTGGAGGATGATTTGTGCGTTGATGAATTTTCTTTGTTTTGTGTAACGAAGCTCGGTACTTGGGCATTCAGTGTGACAAAATATGCGTGTAAGATGATCTTGTTCTGGCACTTCGCCATACATGTTGTAATTAAACACTAAGAAGCTCTGTCATCTCTAGCTACGTTATAATTATCTAATCAATTTTATTATTGTCTTTCGTATTGTTTTACTAAACAACGTTTTAGAGTAGTGCGATCGGACGAAACAAACTTTTATTTCTACAAAATTAATTTTATTCGATTTTTACCAATGCCCATTAGAAAAGTATTGCTAATGTCTTTGGTGAATTGACATTGTAATTGATTTTAATAATAAGATTTCGTACATTTTAGTTTCCAGAAATTGTATACCACGTTCGGAACTACTCTTAATGAAAGGATGTATAATTTTACTTGATGAAAATATCTGCACTCAACGAGTGCTGTGTAAAGTTATGCGGTTATAAACATTTAGAACCGTATTTAGGTTCTGTGGGGCCTCTAATAACAAAATCTCATTCGATCCTCCCTCCAGAAAAAAAAAACTTCAGATTTGCTCAAAAACAAAAAAAGTAATTTTGAAGTATTGAAACCAAGTTTGAGTGTTGAAAACAAGTTATTAGTAGTGATTAATAATTATTATACAAATACAAATACATTTTATATCATTTCTTCGAATATTTTATTAATCATTTTTTGTGAGGGAGCACGGATTAAAGCTCTTAAGCAACTGCTTATTTTGCTTGAAGGTAAATCGATTCCTGGAAACTTCGCAGACTTAAGACAAATAAAATTCCATCATGCGGCCTTTGTAGAATCATCAGTGAAGTAACCAAGTCTGACGTTAATGATCTATGAGGGGATATCAGTTTTTTCAATGTATCACTGCAAATTTTGAGGGAAGTAACAGAACAATGAGAATCAAAATTCAGGTCATGCATTTTATCTACAATTCCGTTTTTGGCCTATCACTCCTTATGATTTTGGAAGGACAACCGGTGTTCCCGGAAGAGAGATAGATAAGAAAGAACGAGAAAACATTATCATGTATATTAGTGGATTCCTTCTTGTTTGCATGCATAGCATATGCGATAGGCGGCCGTTGCGGTTTCCTTTGGCTGAGGCGGTGATGCCGCGCGCCGAATGCCGCTCAGAGAGAAACTGGAAAGGAAGCGGAAATGGGAGACGCGCGGTCCACACTCGCGCGCCCATCAGATGCCATTCCGCAAGCCGCACTATCTCCATCCACGTCGATAGACACGCTCATGACATGTGTTTTGGATAAGGATATCAGAGCCTTCATCGAAACCTGCGATTGAGTATCAGACTGATGGTCTTGCAGTTTTCTCTTTAAGGATCGTATCTTCTCGGCTACTAAATGGGTCACATTCATATTGTATCTCCCTTCATTTCCTCTTCCAAGTACCAAGACAACTATGAAGTAGAATATTGCTAAATAAAACTGAAAGTTTGGAATCGAAAAGTGTACATATTTGAAGTAAGGATTTAATAATTTTAAGGTATCTTAGTTCAATATAATTTTCCCTACTCGTTATAACACAGATAAATCATAGGTAAGTCGTTTATAATAGTTTCATCATAGGCAAGTCTTAGTATTAGTCATAGTATATTAATTAGTAGTTAAAATTATACAAAAATATTTTTTAATATATTTAAAATTATAAATTATAAAATAAATTAACTATTAGTAGCCATAGTATATTAACTAGTCATAAACATGGGAGCTGTTTCGTATACAATATTGTAATATACTACAATAATGTATTGTATTTCCGTAGGTACTTCTCAATGATCTACAACATAGTGATAAACAGAAGATGCTGAATTATGAATTTACCCAGAAAGACAACTGGTTCGACCTCTGATCTTCAAACCGGTTTGCGATGGACAAATTAAAGATTTATAATTAGAGTTCACGTAAAAATGGCTTGCACGTGATATTTGGAGAATATTTTCGAGAACTGCTTATCTTCTTGTCCCCTGGACCACCCGATGAAAACTTGACCCGAGTTGGGCATTTCTTTTAAATAGGGCTGTAAACTCCGCTGCTTTGAAGTGCCGCTACATAAGCTTCTCGAGCCACGATCCTCTCACGTTACCTGCTGCTCCCCTAACTAGACAGCGTGGCTCAGATTTCGCTAAGCCTAAAAGCGCTGGGACAGCTTCGGGCTCCGCGCCAGGGCGGTTGCTTTTCGGATGACTGCTAATGTGGAATATGTACCTCATAAAACCAAGTCAGAGAACCAGAAGATACCTTCGAATGCTTTTAACGTAATTGCCAAACTGACGATTATTCCGTATGTTAGTTATTGGCTGTTGATCACAGCCCCAGTGTCTGGAAAAACAGTTCTTATCAAAAACGAGAATCACTATTTTAGCAGAATTGTTTTGTGGATGTAAATCACCAGAATGAGTAAAACAATTTTATTCCATAAGTATTTTTTAAGAAGATTAACAAATCAGATTCATCTGACTGGACAACAGTCCAAACACTGCAAATTTCGCAAACTAATTAATATAGAATGCGATTATTAGAAATTTACAATATGTCAATTTTCAATTTCTAACCGTGCCATTATATTAATGCTCTCATACATTTACGTACGCAATTCTCGCAAAATGTAATGTAGAAGAATTTTAGCATATCATTTCCCCATATTGTTTGGAATGTGGACCCCATTTTTTATTTCATCGTTGTCTCCTTCTTCCTTTTCCTTTCTTCTCCTTCTCCTTCTCTCCTTATTCCTTTCTTTGTGTGCCTAGCCGTTCAAGTAGTCGCTGCCTGAAAAGTTTTCTATTATTTTATTTCTTCAATAGAAAATATGTTTACTGTCGTGACAGGACGACTCCGTCCGCGTGCTGCGATGAAAGGCGCGTTCTCCTTTGCGCACCGAGTGCATCCTCGCTGTCGTGGAGTAATTTTTAAGCAGATTATGCATTTCGTTGGACCCCGCTTGTTAGAGATCCCACCCCCCACCCGCAGCAATCTTTTGAAGAAAATTTTGTATTGTTTCGTATTGTTTAAACCCTTTTTTTTTGTTGGAGCCCTTTAAGCTCGTCCTTTCGTGCTACTTCGGTTTCTCATTTTCTCCTTTTTTCTTTTTCTTCTCATCCTCCTCCTCTTCCTCATACTTGCCCTTTTTCTCTCCTCAGTGTCCTAGCATGAAGCGGGTTGCGTGAAACAGGGTGACAGCACACACACAAACACAAAACTACCCAACAATACCAACTAATGCTTGCCAAGCTCACGTTACCAATGAATCAAACGTAGTAATGCCGGAAGTGCATTGACACGTAGACCTGAGGATGATTCAGCCTATCATATGTAAATCTTGTATCAACACCCTTGAAATGTGGAAATGCCGAACAAGAAGAAATCTTTGTTTGAGAAAGGAGTGACAGCCATTGTTAATGATCGTGCCCTGCCTGTGCGCGCGCGTCCCTTTGTTGACGCGTGCGTCCGTCGCCGTGTGTTGCAGCGCGTGCTGATGGAGCACCCGGGCAGCGAGCACGTGACCATCATCCTGCACGACATCCAGCACGAGGACATGCGCGCGCTGCTCACGTTCGTGTACACGGGCGCTGCCGAGGTGCCGCGCGAGCGCCTCGCCTCCTTCCTCAAGGCGGCCAACACGCTCGACGTCAAGGTACGCACCGCGCGCATGGGCGCCCGCTCCTCCTCCGCACATTCGGCATTCGCCGACCAGCCAGCTAGTGCTCGCCCAATCCCGAGCAGCGGACGTGTTCGGCGAATGTTCGCTCCCTTTGATGTGTCCCAAAGACCGACACGCGGTGGGGAGGGCGAACCCCGAATGTTCGTCACTCGGCAAATAGCAAGTAACACAACCACACTACTCGGGATTCGGCGAGCGGTTCCTCGGTGTTCGCCGAATAACGAATGTGTGGAGCCGCCTTTAGGCACAACACAAGGTGTCTTATAATAAATGTTACGAACTTCTAGGTCTCTTAGGGGGGTCGAAGATGATTACTTTTTGCTTATGAACATGTGATAGGAAAGCTCTTATAACAAAGTTACAGATGTGATATTTGCTCACCAATTGGTAGGCAATTCATCGTGCGTTGATGTGGGTTTTGACGCGGCCAAATATATTTCGAGTACCTGGTAAACATCAGTGCAAGAAACGTTGCCTACCATTGAGAAGCAAATGGCTGTAATTGTCACATCAATAATTTATTTATATGAAATTTTCTCCTCACGTTCAATGGCACGAAGAGCATCTTCAACCTCCTGCTTGCCCTGGATATTTGTAACATTCTGAGACACCTGCAAATCACGGAACGTTAGACTTATGTGGCACGGTGTCCATTTTAAACACATTGGTGTAATGTTAATCTCACAGTCCTGATCTATGAAGTGAAACGTAAAGTCTTACTTTACAAAGGTTCGACGGTATAATACTGTCGTCAGTGACGTGCATCGCAGTGCGTATATTCAAAACAAATGTGCTAAAACTGCCTATATTTGTGCTCGCTTATTTAACGGATGACTTGTAGTAGTATAATTCCTGTTACTTGGGATTATTTAGCTAGTACAAGTCATTCATGATAATTTTTAAACAAATGGTCTTATGAAAGTATTATTCGCAAAGAAAGTGAATTTTCAGATATTAGAAATTAACTCCATGTGTCTTGATGATGTCTCCATGTGTCCAGATGTAAATGAATACAATAGTTCTCGAAAATAACTGCTGGTTTCAAGGAAAATGGAGTCAGAATTTCGAGGACCTTTTTCATGCCCTCAATCCGTATAAAGAAACAAAAAAGAATTCGATAGGCCAGCCAAACATTATTACATTTATTGTAAATTAGAATAAATAGTCAGAAGAACTTCATGGAGTTATGTTCGGTACTCGAATTCCATTCATTTCAAAGCATTGTTATGCTTTGTGGCATATATATCATTTATACTATTTGACTATTAGAAATAAAGATGTTTTACCAAATGAGGCATTTATTTATTGTAAGTTTATGTTCATTTTCAAACCGACTCCGACTAAATTCTTTCCAACCACAGCGGGTAGGTGCATGTGATAAAGTGAAAAACGTCATTACGCCGAAACACCACCTTTAGGTACAGGTCATTTTTTCTTTCCATTACTCTAAACAGACGGCGGACAGTTAAATACCTTAAAGGACGCCGACCGTTAAAAATGACTTTCATTTTTTACTGATACGTTATAGCTTGTTATTGCCTTCGATACGATGCTCGATATACTCTTTCATAACTTACCTGGATCGAGAGGACCGTGGTTATGAGGGAAATATGAAAACAGTTGAATGATGCTTCATGTTCTCTTACGGAGGGAATTATGAAAGGGAATTACGGGAGGGAAATATGAAAATACAAACCGAGTCAAGTTAACATCCAGTTAATTAGTAAATCTGAATCAATAAAATTCCCGATGGCTTTCGGCCCGAGGGCGTTTTGTTGGCCGAGGTGGCCCTACAACGCCCTTGGTGCGTAATAATGCCTCGTCTGGGTTTCGTTGTAAGAGAAGTGCGAGAGGGCGTGTGCAGCGAGCGTGAGCACGCGCTTGTGTTGCAGGTGCTGGCGCGGGGCGCCCGCGCGGGGGCCGTGCGCATCGTGGAGTGCGGGGGCGGCGCCTCCCCCACCGCGGGCGCGCACGCCCCGCCCTGCTGCACGCCCGACGCCAAGCCGCCCGCGGGGCTGCCCCTGGGCGCCTGGGCGCCCCCCGACCTCAAGCCCGCGCCCACGCCTCCGCAGCCGCTGCCCCTGGGGCTGGCCCTGCCGCAGCCGCCCTCCGCCATGCTGCCCCCGCCGCCGCCGCCCCCGCCGACCTTCGCGGCGGCCGCCGCCCCTGCCCCCGCCCGCCCGCGCCACCCCTTCGACTGGGCGCGCTCGCCCAGCCCGGCCCACAGCCCTGACGTGCAGGTGCGCACCCACCATCCTTCTTCGCCGCTTTTGGCGAAGGCTCTTTGCTCTCCGTCTCTCTCTCTCTCTCTCTCTCTCTCTCTCTCTCTCTCTCTCTCTCTCTCTCTCTCTCTCTCTCTCTCTCTCTCTCTCTCTCTCTCTCTCTCTCTCTCTCTCTCTCTCTCTCTGTCTCTTGAGGTATCGCGCTGCGATTTATTCGCTCGATTCTTATCCACGCGTAAGGGAATGCAGCTACACAGCTGCCCTACTTTTTGGTGGAGTTCCGTAATCGTAAACTTATCTCCGGTCGGAATACGTAGTTTCTTTTTCCTTTCGCGCAATGTAATTTGTTAAGGGTTCATTGAACCTTGTTGTCAAGGAAGCATATTAACTCATTACGTATGATAATAAAATTGAAAAATGAATCGTGTTCGTGACATTATCGTAAATCGACGAAAATTAATCACTCTGCACACTTCGGATTGTTGTACATTGTGTTAACTAACTTCGAAAACACCCACAAAGAAACTTGTTTTTCATGTTCATTTAAACTAATATTTGTTGATTTCATATGCTCCAACGGTTGATTTTATGTGCCTGTTGCTTCATTAATTATAAGAAATGTTTGAGAAGTACACTTAATTATAATTTAAGTGTATTAAGTGTATTTAAAATAAAACTTCTTGCAATTTATTTGTTTTCTTACGTTTTGTATTTGCTTGTTGGTACATAAAATGAAATAGCAATAATTATAATAATAATAAGAGTAGAGATATAATATATAATAATAAAATCTTAATAATAATAATAATAATAATAATAATAATAATAATAATAATAATTACTTGGAAGTATCGCGCTTACGTTGCTTGCTAGTGGTAAATCTTCTGTATGCGCCAGCGCGAACTAAAACAATGTCTGCTTGTACGCGCAGGTGCTGCACTTCGCGCGCGGCCCGGAGCCGGAGGCGCCCGGCCCCGCCCCCGCCCCCGCCCCTACCCCCACCCCCGCGCCCGCGCCGCCCTCGCGCCAGCAGCAGCAGCCGCCGCCGCCGCCGCCGCCGCCGCGCTGCGAGGCGGACCTCAAGCCCGAGGCGCGCTTCCTGCCGCTGCTCTCCCCCGCCACCGGCTCGCCCCCGAGTAAGTGGCGCCCTTCACGACACCAGCCGGCAAATAACAGCATGTTGCCCACTTCCAGTGTGTTAAGTCAGTTTGTGCGAAACTCGCATCACTTTCAATGTAAGTGTTCTAGTACTCCATGGCCCACTGTTAACCGCAATGATCAGTTTCTTAATGTTATCCTATTGACTACTACCAACATCAGTATGTCACACTTGTAATAATCACATTTAAACGAAAATTATAATTCATTCGAATTTTTACAAAGCACACGAAATGGATTGGGTTAAATGTTATACGTTATTAGTTTTGTAACACCTTATTACAATACTCTTTTAGGTTTTCTTTTAAGATGTCTTAAGATTTTTATTTTGTCAAAGACAAATAAACAAGCGAATTTATCGGCGCTTTATCGGTATTCGCGAGTCACTCTGATGTAACTAGTCTCTCAGTGACACGAGAGGAATGTTGAAAATTAAATTATTGTATATCATATCAATGAAGGTTCTATTTTTATCTATCAAGTACGAACATTTTCTCACTCTAATTTGCCTTTTAATATTACAACAAAATTTTTGTGGTTGCTTAAAAGAGATCCTGTAAAAATCTACTGCTTTTTATTACTTCTTGCGTCCGGCCTGAGGGGGATGAAATTCAGGAAATCGCAAATATCTGGACTGCTAAACTACCCTTGAAAACTAAACCAAAACTCGAAATGGGTGGTCAGGTCAATAGCTTAAATAAGAAAAAAACTATTAAAATACGAGTTCACAAGTCACTCTTAAATTATTACTCCATAGGGAAAAAAACATCAAGAAAACAATTTCACTGGTTTTGACAAAACAACTTTTAAAAAACTGATATGTGATTTTCACAATCTCTTTAAATGACATAAGCCTAATCTGTTATATAACCCAATCTGGTTCATCAGGTCTCTATATTCGCACTGACAGCGGTTCGTTCATAGCTGCAAATGACGCGTCACAGATTCTAGTACACCTCGGCCGCTTAAGGCGTAGGTTCTTAACGTAAGAAGCGGAATTTTCAACACCCGACTTGTTTAGTTGTTGAATCGATATATCTTTGCGAATAGAGCTGTCCAGAAGGGGGTGTTTACTGATGAAGTTCGTGACTTCTTTCGACTCAACAGATTGGATGGAAACTGCAGTATAGATCGCTATCCATTCACGACTGTTTTCTAAACAGCACAAATATAGTGCTGTAAAACCTCTCTGGGCTCGCAAAATACTCCCTTGTAGTTGTAGATTTCTAAAACCGCTCTCTTTATGAAAGAATAACTTATTCTTGAGCAGTTTACAAAGTATTATGTGCTGTTATTTGTTGGAAAACTATTTTACAAGAGAAAGGAATAATGGAAACAATTATATTTTTTGTAAAGAAATACTGCGCGAAAAGCATACTTCATTCTTTATCAACAACGCTAAAATATATTTAATTAACTTTCGTAAACCAAATTCAAACGTCTTTTACAAAGGATTATCACATATCACATGTAATGTTTCTCCCCTTTTATTCATAATTTTGTCATATATAAGGTTTGGTGTTCAACGAATGTTTAATATTCCTCCTCTAATGTTCTTTGTGAAACTTACAATTTAAAACCTTTCCTTTTTACTGTTTTTGGCGCTTCGGGATATTACTTCAATTATTTACTGTCACGTTTATGCAATATTTATAGGGGCACGGTACCTGCTTCTTTATTATCCACGATAAATCATTACTGAATATGACATTACCGAAATTGGGTACCTTCATTTTCAAATTTCTTCTTCCTAGTATGCTGGTCACGCCACCATCCTGTGTACAAACACCGTCTCGCTAATCAAGATATCGTTCTCATTATCCCTATTGAATGTGCACAGTCTCTTGAGCCCCTGTCAATTAGATTGGCCTCCGGAATTGGTCAACCTACTTTATAATCACCCTACAGAGCTCTCTCTTTCTTTCTCTTCCCCTTTCCCTCCCTCTCACTCTGTCTCTCTCGTCACGTGGGCCACCTACATCAATGAAGGCGGTCTTTTAACCAAGACGCTCATTTGTGAGGAAATTTGTTGTCGTGTTCTTTGATTTATCAAATTTTATTTTAAAATGCCTATTGCTCTTTTTTCGCCGCGGCATCTCACACCAAGCAAACCTCGCGACATGTCTACATCACGCTCTGATTGCATCTCTTTCTTCGGACGTCCGTCAGCCCAACCGACGTCCATTGGCCCAAAAGTCCATTAGCTGAGAAACTGGCTTTTAAATCTCTTTTTGGACGAGGCGAATTCAATCCTATTGTGTTAGGTGTGGCTTCTCCGTTCCTTCTTTCATGTAAATGTATGTTTCCCTGACAGAAAGACTCGTTAGATGAAATACGAAAACAGTGCATACAGTATGTTTATTGAGGTGACGAGTCATATAGGAAAGATTGAACGACTATTCATCATTCCAATGAAAGTGAAACTGAAAGGCAATGTAGAAATATTTATCTTTTCCTAGTGAGTATAAAAGAACTAATGCCAGCTCTCTCTGACAGGCCTTTTGTACACGACTCGTGTGTGATGTGATGTGATGTGATGTGGCCATACAAGTCGACAGGACACATCCTACACAATCAGGATTCTTGGATTATGTACAACTACTTTGTTGTTTCCTACTCGCAACCCGTGAAAAAGTAACTGGACTTTAATATACTTAGGTTTTTGATCTGTCGAATACAAATGAGCAAAGCATGTGTTGATCAACATCATTGTCGCAGCGTAACATTGTTGCATGCCATTCTTGTATTAATTGCAGTGCACAATAGTATAAACTTTCTAAAACATACTTCCATACTTACTTCTAGAAGGCCAGTTTGTGTCAGGGAAACTACGGTATTGAATACTCTCAGATTGCTATAGAACAAATTAAAATATTAGAAGATTAATTTTTAAATTCTGGTAAGACAGAATCAAACTATTATTATATTAATGCATCTTATTCAATTGCGAAAGATTCAGTGCTATGTTATTTTACAATTAATTCGGCCTACAATATAAAATGAAACGTAGTACATAATTAGATTCAATTTTCCTCATTTCTTGCAATTAATTTAAAGTATTTGACAAGAAACTATCAGCTGGACATGACCGACGTGGACTCGCGAGCCACATCAATGCGAGAGAGGGAGAGACGTAAGGTCACGAAGATCGTACCTGAAGCATAGGAGTCAATTGATTCGGTCCAGGGGAGGAAGTCTCGCAATACTTAAATAGCAGGCAATAGAGTTAAGCAGGAATACAAGCAATTGGCTAAAAACAAAAGATTTGCTTGGTTGCAAATCTTTTGTTATCTTATTAAGTAGGAAAAAATTAAATCTTATAAACCTGGATATGTATCTTATAAACCCGGAAAAAATTGCGCGTCGTTTGCATGCTTCCTTCAGAAAGATCACTGAACTCGGACACAAGGAAAAGTGTAAAGCAATAAGTTTCTAAATGTAACATGAGTAAAATCTAAACTTTTCATGATTTGAATCAATTGAAACATTAAACTCAATTCATGAAAAACAAAATTGAAAAATGATTTATTATTTCTAGATTAGGTAGATAAGAAATGAATCAATAAAACGTCTTAAGTAAAATAACAATGACGAAGTACAGTCACTTCGGGTGACTTTACACAATCGAGGGTGGCTTTGCACCGTGCAGCACTTTAGTAAATGTTTGTTTAAACTAAACGTTTGTTGTAAAATTAGATGTTGACGTTTGCCTCAAACCATTAGTCTATTCTGTCGATTAGTCAGAATCGATTAATGGTTAAAGCAACTGAAAATACAAACGCCAACATTTAATTTAACAAACATTTACTAAAGTGAAAAGCCACTCTCCCTGGTCTAATGTCACCCCAAATGACTGTACTTACAAACGTGAAATGTATGAAGCTCCGTGTACCACCAATTTAATGAAGTAGGGACAATTGGATTGTGTCAGCGATGCTAGAATGCGTGATTGCCCGCAGCTGTTCCTGCGTTCCCGTCGTCGGCGTCGGCGCCGGCGCCGGCCCCCGCGCCCGCGCCCGCGCCCGCGCCCGCGCCCGCCCCGCGCGCGCCGCTGAAGCCCTTGGCGAAGCCCGCGGCGGCGCTGCGCCCGCTGCCCGGCCTGGCGCCCTTCGGCCCTCTGGCGGCGCCGCCCCTGGCGCTGGGCGCCTTCCCGCCCGACGCGCTCTTCGCCGCGCCCCCGCACTGGGGCGCCCACCCGCACGCCCACGCGCACGCGCACGCGCACGCGCACGCCCCGCCGCTCGCCCGGCCCGCCGCGCGCCTGCCGGCCATCGTGCCGCCGTCGCCCTGGGCGCAGCACCACCGCCCGCCCTGCGCCGTGCCCCGCGCCGACGCGCCCTTCCTCGGCTGGCCCCCGCACACGGCGCTGGCGCCGCCCTCCCACCCGCACGCCATCTCCCTCGCCACCTCCCACGCGCCCGCCCCGCCCCCGCCCCACGCGCCGCCGCAGCTCACGCCCCCGCTGCCGCTGCTCGCCGCCCCCGCCCCCAACCACAACCCCACGGCGCCCCCGCCGCAACAGCAGCAGCAGCCGCCGCCGCCGCCGCCGCCCACCCCGGATGCCACCGTCTTCGCGCCGCGCCTCTCGCCCGCCCTCCTCCACACCTCGGTAAGACGACACTTTATTGTTATTGTTATTATTATTATTATTATTACACTTACACTTACTCTGTATTACACACACTTTCAGAAATTTACATTGTAACTTTAAATATCCAAGCACATTTCTCTCTACAAATACCTAAAAGATTCAATCATTATACTATTACAATTAGTCTGTTCTACTCTACATAAAAATGTAGAAAGTTTAGAAAATATTCAGAAAATTATGATTCTACTAGTCTTCTACTACGATTTTCTACTTCCTAGTTACTTTATTACCGAGCGAAGTGGCTCTGGACGTAGTGCTCTGTTTCCGCATTCGGGAGGCTCGGGTTCAATCCCCACGTCGGCCATCCTGACCGAGTTTTTCGTGGTTTCCGTCGGTCATCCGGGTGAATGCTGCAGTCGTTCTACTGAAAAGCCACGACCGCGAAGCCGGCGTTTCTAGGCAATTTCGTTAACTACATGAAGTCACGAAGATGAAGCAAATTCGAGACATCGCGAGTTCCTGGCTGGGTGACAGACTAGGAACCCCGGGATCTAGAGGCGCCGACGCCAATTGCCCGTTACGGGACATATAATGGCTAAATACAATTATTTACTTTCTTCTGAATGAAGCCTTTGAATTGATGATACGTTCTCGAAACTATATCTGTCTTTCATGTGGAAAGGTAGCATACTCTTTACAAACAAAACAGTATTAGAAATCCAATCTGGAAGTTCACCACAAAATATTTCAGGTCCGTTTACGGCTCCAACAGTGTAAATGTTACGCGATGCTATAACAAGTCCTACATTATTATTTAGATATTTTTGTTTTAAATGTATCCGCACGTACATAAAGGGAAGTGCCATAAAGAAACCGTAAAAAATCTGCTAATGGCGTGACTGTATTAGCATGAAGGAAAGGCATAAATGATTTACTGCGTTTTCTCTTTGAAGTTCGCTTCTGCAGCAGTAAATTGTGGCCAGGTGGGCGGCCGTGACAACGCTCGCTTTCTTTCGCTGCTTCCTTCTTGAATCTGGCACACTCCGAGTGGAGGAGGGGACTTATGAGGATCGCGTGACATTTACTTTTGCCTCATTCAATCTTCAGCTTTGACCCTCGTTCCGACATCGATTGCTTGTAAGTCAAAAAGATACTTTATTATGATGCATGCGAAAAAGATATAAGTTCTTTTGCAAAGTTACCAGCAAATTGGACAGTAGCAGCCGCTCTCTTACTAAAGTGCATTTAATAATTGAAGTAATTTTAAAATTATAAATTGAGTACATTTAATGGTTGTCTGTGAAGAATTCGTTTACATTAGGAATATTTATTATTTACGTCAATGTGTTTGATGACAAGGGTGGCAATTTTATGTAATACTTTTCTTGTTAAATTAACTTTGTCTTTTCGTCTTGTATTTTTAAGAATTTTTTAAGGTGAATTTTAGATGTGAAAAATAAGGTTCAATAATAATTTTGAGTTTGTTTTTGATAAATTTATATTATTTAACACATTTATTAATTTTTATAATGAGGGTAGTCAATCGAACTAAACCGGTTTTAACATGAATTTTAAAACAAAACTTCAGCAAAAGTTAAAAAATATTTTTAAAAGTCACATGCAATGTTTCCTTTGCATTTATTTCATCCAATTCGAGAAATCGCCAAATGTTGTGTAAGTTTATTTCTTCTCATTGTAATAAGAAACTCTTTGTTTGTTTTTCCTCATTAATCAACGGTATTCTATGAACATTGGTGTTACCTGTCAGCGTCGCCAAGTTTAAGACATCAATATTGCATTGCAGTACTGCGCCGTTACAATAGCGAAATATTTTTTACTAATTGTTTGGCATTTATATTGCTGAATAATTTTTCTTTCTAGATGATAAGATTTCAAAAGCAATTTCGAGCAATGTCAAATAAAATCTGTGATTTCAAAAGAACAGAGCACGGAATTGGAACAAGAGGCTTTATTGTGAAGTATTCCTACCAGATCCCAGAGATCAATTTTGTCCGGTCATTTAGATCATTTTGAAAAAATTGTGCCTGGAATTTCGTTTTTAATGCCTTATCTACTCTATTCAATTCCTTTTCCTGAATTATCCTCTTACCGATATGAAATTTAAATGTCAGTGTGAATATCAATTTTTGAATTTGGTGACTGAGTCCAAAATAGATAATTTTCAGCATGCCTAGTAAATTGTAAAGTAACTATTTCCGCGCATATATTTCGTTTCGTGTACACCGCGAGGCAAGTTCCCTGCCGCTCCGCTTGAAGGGGTCCTCCCGTGGGAGCCAGCCGGGAGGCGCAGGGGTGGTCCACGTACTTCAGCGCCCCAAGCGCGGCGCAGGCGCTCACGCGGCGTCTGTTTGCTCCGGTGCTAATTTGCGAACGATGCGTGTAACGAGAAATTGCCCTTAATGGTAGTATGGTAGGTTCGAAAACTCGTTCTGCGAAAATGTAGCACAGTGTTGTGAAATTTAAATTATTAATGGAGCGTGAAAATGTTTATAATGGCGATAGTCTGTGAACTATGTTCCTTAATGGCAGTGTTAACAATTTAGTCCTGTCGTTACTTTTCCAACAGGGGTTTTATAATTTTCATAGCTTATCCGCCACATCGCTCTATTACTTGGGTCGTACGCACTGAGATTGTATCTCCGCAACATCTTACTACTAAAATGCAGGAGTAACACGAAATACAATCGTTCGTATTTTTCTTGTAAATAGAAAACGTTAACATTCGAATTTCATCAATTTCTTTTGTTAACATGCATACAATATATTAAATTTGCAAATAACAAATATAAATAGTAAGTTAAATTAATTTGACGTAGTACGTACCCGATCTGTTACTACAAGGCTCTAAGTACGTGGTCATTAGGGCCTCTTGTTCGAATATCGCTTAAAAGCGGCTCCGTACATGCAACACTCTCCTAATAGCGAGCTATTGCTCGCACAATCCCAAGCAGTTGATGTGCTCGGTGAATGTTCGCTTCCTTTGATGCGCCCAGAAAGCTGACACACGGTGGGTAGTGCGAGTCCCGAACGTTGGTCGCTCGGTAATAGTGAGCGCCCCATCCACACGACTCGGGATTAAGCCAACGGACGATCGCTACTCGACGAATACAGAATGCGTGGGGTCGCCTTAAGGGAGCACTGCCAGTCTCTCAAGTCTTACTTCGAGGTTTTAATATTTTCTCAATACTTTCACTTTTCTGGTAACTAGTGTTCCATTTAGATCTTGTGCTTACTGATCAAATGTTTCCCGAATCCCTTAAAATAGTACAAGCTCCCAGACAGGCTCACGGTCTACCTCAGGCAATTATGTATGTGAGGATCGAGATGGTCTTAAGGGCAATCTTGGTGTGAGGTTCTAGGAGTAATATGGGCTCTTCTCTGGGTAGATCGACCCAGGAAACGGCGGGATTCCGCGAAGATCCCAGAACACCCCTCAGGCTTGTGCAGATGAGAGTGGAAGGTATGCTGGCCAACCCAAAGGAGTCCAGGCTTAAAAAAGGAAACCTAGGTGTTATAGCGCAGGTGTTGACGAAAATGACCGCTGACAGATCAAATAGAAATGAATGAAAACGCAGAAATGACTCACTCTTCAAGGTTATCTGATGTGGCTGTAAGGTCTCGTATGGTCCGCCGCAACTTCTCTTATTTGCTACTCAGGTGCATTACAAAAACGATGACAAGGGTAAGAGAGGCCAATAATGAACTCGGCTGGATACTTGCTGTTTACTGGCAGTAAAACTGCTCTTGTGGGTAGTCGACTCGTCAAATACGTTGCGGTTTACCCGCCACAGGGGGCCATCGCAGACTGCAAAAGGAAATGATCTCCGAGATTTCTTGTCGTAATCCCAGCGGTGTAAATTTTATAGTTCTCTTCTCATGTGATGTTCTTCCGCTAGTTAAGATCGACTGTCGTAGAAGAGATTGCAATCGTAGCACCGGCGTCGTCGTGCACGACTGTGAGACCCCCGTTGGATAACGCGTTATTGCAATAGAAGCTGCAAGTTCCATCTGCACATCGCAGTTGTCTAAATATGCATGCTTCTCACGGAAACATCAGATAAGTTGCTAAATACGTAATTGGCTTCCATTGAAATAACCGCTAGTTATTTAGCATTACTAGGGGGCGGATTTTAATGAATTTTTTTCACTTTAGAATATTTAGGCACATTAATCTTATGTAATGACCAAAGGATATATCTCATTTTTGTTTTGTTGTTGTTGTTGTTGTTGTTTTTTGTATTTTTCATCAGTTTCGACTAGTAAGTCATTTTTTACCTTTACCTTTTCCCGTCATTTGAGAGCATCTTTCGCTGATTTCATCAATTTTAATAGTACTTCTTCAAATAACATTTTCGAGATGCAACAAATGTTCTCTATAGAATTCCTGAGTAGCCTATTCGATTTCTTCGCTCAGAAATTATCATGTCAGCCGTTGTATGTAATCTAAGGTTCCTACGACGCCGTGTATCAGAGCCATTGTCGGTTCGGCAGATTTCGCGTTAGCTAAGGCAGATTTTCTGGTAAAGATCAGCCCAAACAAAACGTTTGCACGCTTTCACATGAATGAAAGGAAGAAGCCTCTATTACATGAATAACGTATCCAATGACTTCATGTGAACTGGTTTTTGTCACAATTTTTACGTCGCTTTACTTTACTTTTAGAGCATTTTTCAAACATTTTAAGATAAATTTATTGATCATTCTTGCCCGTGTTTTAAATCATTTAAATCCGCCCCCTAACCATTATGCTCAGTAAGTCAGAACTCTTCCTGGTACATGTGTAGAGTCATTTTGTTGAAATATCATCTAAATTCATCTAAATTCAAGTCGTGGGTATCTAATTTAGATGGCGCTGACGATAGCTGCCGATCGCACCTTCCGCCGTTAGCGCAACGCACAGCACGTTCGAGGCAGTTCGTCGATGTCATTAAGAAATGACTGATAGATCCCTTGCCATTTAAGTCAAATTTAAAAGACATTTAGATAGCGTCAAATAACGAAAGATCATGACTATGCTAGAATATTTGTGATCAATTCTAAAAGATGAAACCCCGTACCTCAATTTAGACTTAAGTGTGCCCTTTTAACTTTTTTGCTTGCGAATCAGGAGAGCACTTATTTTTTCAGTTCACTGGTACATAAACAGACGTCACATAGATATCTATAAAAGCATAATACCCAAATATATATTCATTAATATACGAATACAAGTATATACATTAATATTTATAATAAAAATTATAAACTAATGTGTATTTGTGATTTCAGTATAGAAAGATTGATACATAACCACAATTAGAATAGAATCTAAATACAAAATCTTAATATAGAATCTAAAATCTCTCATTATTTCCCCGAAATTTTCTTACCAAAGAACATCTACTAACAATGAATATAACATATTTCTTGTGACTAGTGGTATTATTTTTTAATTCTGAGTGATTGTAATAAGAACATATAGGTCTTCAGAATGATTCCCATTTCAGAAAGATCCACGGTGACTTGTTTCACGGTAGAGGTACATTCTCTGTACCTCTGGATCTTTACATGACACTCTGTCATGAGTATTATGTGTGGAGAACTACAAACTCTACTGGTTTAGAGAACTGCTATGTCTATAAAGCATACTTCCTTTATGTTTTATTCCTTTTGTTATCGTTATTATTGTTGTTATTATTACTATTTTAAATATTGTTGTGAAGAATGGAGACGGTTGACAGACAAGAAGATATACGGTGTAATTACCTCAGTTCTCAAATCAGCATGAAGTATGTTGGTAATATCTCGAAGAAGTGTTAAAG
The DNA here is from genome assembly GCA_011170035.1 of Teleogryllus occipitalis. Lineage (NCBI taxonomy): Eukaryota > Metazoa > Arthropoda > Insecta > Orthoptera > Gryllidae > Teleogryllus > Teleogryllus occipitalis. Next base: position 117,756 of record BLKR01002041.1, read on the forward strand.
ACCTAATTGGTAAGGAAAGATCTACTCGTACCTGCGTCCTCGAACACCCAATACGATTCCCAAAGTAATTAATAACCATCTAAAATAAAAGCTTCTTCTGCACCAGTTTAAGAGGAAAGTCACCTTGCTGAACCTCTTAGGAGAGCTGTTAAGACTCAACTCCACACATTGCAACTGCAACTGGAAAACCGACTTCGGGAAGATCCTTTCCTTTCTGTGGCTTCTAACGACTACTGCTCTGCACCTGCCCTACCCCTTGTCCTGCCCTACCACTCATCGCCGCAGCTTGTCTCCGACTGCCCCCTCTCCGACCATCACCAATCTCGCGGTTTTTCCTCGTTCGTCCTCCTTGGCCCCTCTCCCCGCCTTTCCGACTGGGCGACGCTCCTCCCCTCCCGCCGCCACCGCCACCGCCGCCACCGCCGCCACCGCCGCCACCGCCGCCACCGCCACCGCGCCCCGCCGCGCCGCCACGGCGCACGCCATGCAACTGCACGCGCCGGCGCTGCCAAGTGGCGCGCCGCGCCGCGACGCGCCGCGACGACTCGCTGGCTTTCGCCCAGCGGAGCCCCCGCCCCGCCCCCGCCGTCCCGTCGCCGCCATCACCACCGCACGGCAGCAGGCGCCACTGCCGACGACGCAGTGTTCTCGTTGCGGCCAGTTATGCAAACTAGTGCGACACGCGTCCTCTTGCACACTTCGTGAGCTGAGGTGCAGGGACTGCCGTGAAGCGGAGAAGTGTTATGGATTGTGTATCGCTGCTGTCGCCTTCAAAATTTTACAGATAACAAGTAATAGTTTGGTATCCTCTTGAACTAGAAAATTCCAAGGGATATCGCAAAAATAATATAAATACCACATCTTTGGGTTAATAAACTTTCACATATTGGTAAACAAGTTGAGTTTTTTCAAGTTTTCAGCACGTTACTTTCATGTTTACCAAAAAGGAAATTGCTCCAAACTTTTGTGTATTCATAAATAAATGGAATTTCATTGCATTGCATACTAATGAGGACGTTATAACGTACAGGTCTGGTAATACTAAACATTATTTATTATATTTAAAAATTATGAAAGTCTTTATGAAAATTATTTGCATTTTGTACAATTTATTCTGTATTAATTCATTTACGATTACTAATTTTCACATTAAATTAATTTCGCATCACAATACCGAACGAAGACTACCCAAAATTGGAAAACTACAGACGTATGTTCTAAACGATCGTGTTATGTGGGCAGAATAAGTGTCAAGCACTCATAAGTGTCAAATGATTAGAACACGATATGAACACAATAACATAAGAAATCGTATATAATATAGCTCTTATTTGAATAAATTTACACTAATTGCACAACAGTTCAGATGATTTTCCTTCAGAACAATTCTGTTCTGAAGAAAAATCATTTATTTGAAAGAAGACAATGAATGAAACTTTTTGTGACGTATCTTTAGTAAATTAATTACACTTAGGGCGCCGAAACATTTCGGAAAAATACTTTCTTGTAACATTCTAAAACAAAGTGCCACAGAATTATGATTGCCATTTAATTATTCAGCTATTTGAGCTTTGATCTGTAGCGCTGAAGAAACTGCAAGTTGAATAATTAACATCTACCAACTCCCATCACGTAGCTATCGCAGGAAATCATTAATTGCTCTCTAAGAAGTGGTCGGAAACTAGAAAAGTAAATATGCCGCCTCGTTGTGCGTGTGTTCGCTTGAGATATCCAAGTCGGTGGCGGGAGAGGATATGCAGGTTGCACAGCGGCCGGTTTTCTTGAGATGCAGTTCTAGGGCCCACGTGCTCTTCTGCGAGGATCGATGCTCTTTTCACGGCCCTTCTTCATGATTTTATAGAAATATGTTGTTTTTCTGAAGTTCAATCACGATCGGAGCAGTTATTTTAGTGTTTTTTCTCTTGATTACCTCACTTTCTTCTCTTTAAGAATGCATTGACGAGATGAAACTTCCAGAAACAGAGGGTTTAAATCTAATAAAACTGATGGCTCCATTATTGCCCATTCTTTTGTTTTGTGTTTGTTTTGTTTCTTGCTTTACATTAAACAAATGAGTCCATCAATATAGTTGTATTTTTTGTCTCTCATGCCGCGCATGTCATTTCGTTCATTTTAAAATTTTTTGCTCCTGATCATCTCCCCTAGCATCTTCTATTCAGCGGAAGCCGAAACCATTACTGAAGTCATCTTCCACAAAAGTGGTAGACAGAATGATGCATGCTCCTTCGTTTGCGCCTAATTTTACCGACTGAGCTTAGCTCTCAGCACTGTCGCAGATTCTGCAACGACCCTGACCGGAAGTCTTAGGGTCTGAGTCAAGTAGGTAGCGGGTCATTGACACTAGATACAGGTCGAATACAGCCGCTGTTTGTAGACGAATTCTAGAGACCGGCTACTCTGATCGACAGTTTCCTGTGGTTTCTACTATCAATGGCCGGAACCACGCGAATGGCGGAGCAGTACATTAACAAATTGCCACGGGCCGCGAGCGATCTTTCCTTCCTCTTCTTTACCTCTTTCTCTCCTCTTACATACACTTTTTCATTTACATCTCCCCCCTCTTGATCACATGTCAGGAGACCTATCGGGGGGTTAGAGCTTTCCCCGGCTGAGGGGATGCCTCGCTGAGGGAGATACATGGAGGTGGGAATACACTACAAATAGTCCTTTAATTCTGCACCGGAACTTTCTATCCAAAAGGAAAGAAACATCTCCCGAAATAAAACATTCACTACACTAAAAGGACTAATGAAGCAGTTAACGTGCCCGGAAACATCAGTCAACCAGTGAATCATCACATTTACTTTTGGGTCGAGGCTGCACTAAATAAGAATTCCTGATTTCTGGAGATGGCATCGTTGTTTCTTTCGAAATTAATATTTAATGTCGCTACTTTTACAATTATTCAGAAAAACGTCCTACAAAATCGCTTCTCTTTTATATTCTTAGACCAGTGTCGTTTCGGAAGTTTGCAAAATGTTACGCAATGCTTTAATGAAATTTTCTCCACTTCTAAGCAAAATTAATTAAACTTTCGACAAAACCTCACCACGTGGCTGACTCACCTGCACAGTCTAATTTACAGTCTCCTTTCCGCATGCCTTCCCGGTACGCAGCCCGTCTCTCTGCAGCAAATCTCGCACAAGAGCAGCCGCATTCGCTTCCCGAGGCCCAGACACAGCCTCCTGGGAGCCGCGCGTCGGGCTTCGCCTTTGAAGGCATTGCGGCGCGGCGCGGCGCGTCCTGGAACCGGCCCCCGCGCTTCCGACGCGCGGCGCGACGCGACACGCGCAGGGCATTCCCACGCGACGTCGCGCTCCACTGGCCGCCCCCTGCCACGCCCACTGCCCCCCCACACCCACTGCCCGCTCCCCCGCCACTCCCACTGCCCGCGCCCCGCCACACTCACTCTGCCCGCTGACCGTCACACCCACTACCTGCCCTCCGCCACACCCACTGCTCGCCACACACCACACTCACAGCTCGCCACCGGTCAAACCTCCTGCCCGCCACATCCACTGCCCGCCCCCCGCCACACCCACTGCTCACCACCCGCCACCCCCACCGCCCGATGCCCGACACAACCACAGTTCGCCACCCACCTCACTCACTGCTCGCCACCTGCCACACCCACTGCTCGCTGCCCGCCCCATCCACTGCTCACCCACCACACCCACAGGTCGTCACCCACCTCGCCCATTTCGCCCATCCTCCACCGCCTTCCACGCCCTTTGCCTGCCACTCGCCTCGCTCATCGTCCGCCACCCGCCTTCCCCTTCACCCACCTCCCCGCCGCCCCCCCCCCTGCCCGTCGCCCGAAACCCGCCTCGCCCATTGCCCGCCCCCCGCCGCCCGCCTTGCCCGTCGCCAGCCACGCCTGTCCGCCGCCCGCCATCCGCCTCGGCCGTCGCCCACCACGTCCACCGCCGCCCACTTCGCCCGCTGCCCGCCTCGCCCATCTCCAGCCTCGCTCGTCAGACGCCTAGCCCGCCGTCCACCTCGCCCGTCGTCGCCCGCCATCCGCCACCCACCACCGCCTGCCGCCTCGGGGGACGAATAGCTGCGGGCGGCGGCGGCGCGCTGCTCTTTTTGCGCCGCCTCATTTGCCGCCGCCGCCGCCGCGCCGGCCCGTTTTTGCGCCCATTAGTCGTCTGTTTAATTATCGCCTTGTTGGCCGCACCGCCGCCGACGTGCACGCTTGCATTTGCGGCATTGCGTCGCCCTGCATCGCACTTGCTCCAGGTCTGGCTGCGCTTTCGGTTATCGTCAGGGCACTCGCGCCGACTTTGTGCGCGATTCGAATCTTCTGTGCTGGTGCGGTGGATACGATAATTGCTGGCGTGCTTTTATCACGAGCAGATCTTTCGGCTGGTGCGTTTCGTAAATTGCCTCTCTTTACTTACTGCACAATGCCTACCTAGCAGATATTAACAATGTGATTATTTTTCCCTGATCTGCCTTCTTCATTGTGTATGAAACTACTGTCTTGTCCGGACTGACCTTACGCAAGTTTTGCTACATCTTATTTACATTCCTACTTGTTCACTTATGTATTTGCTTTATAACTAACTTGTTTTCATTCCCTGTGGTTCATATTCAGAGCCCACGTGCACCATGTCCTCTCGTACACTTCCATTTTTCAAACGCATGTCCATTGTACTAAAAGCATGTTTCGTTTCCCCAAAGCATCTTAAGTTTTTGCGCTTAGAACCTAACTTACATCGACGTCTGACATAATGTTCTAATACTTCATATGTTTCTCTCTCACACATTTGTGAAATATTCCTTGTATTTTGTTCTATAATTGCTGTTTGATGGTCACCAGGTTCTCTCGTTCTCTGTGCTTCATTATCTCAATCGAAGTGCCACCTTGCACAAGGCCGATGATCTACATATCCGGAGCGCACGCTTTTCCATCTGCCTTATTCTCTCGTTCCAGAAGGGCGAGAACTGGTACTAATAGCTTCACGTCGTCAAGTGACAGTATCTCTAACCAATTTTGTGCCCTGTTCTACGGTAGTGGCTCTCGTATAACGTATGCTGTTGTTTTGATGAAACACTTCTCTAGATACCAATCCTAGATATGTCAGAAATTTATTTATATTAGGGTGTAATTTAAGGTGTGCGTTTGTGACGGCGTTATCTACGTCTATAGAATTTAATGAAAAGGTTTTTTTATTCTTAAAGGCTTCTTGTTCTTTTTCTTCTTTATGAGAAAAATTACCCCTTAGCCACAAATGACAAATAATTATTGAGAACATCTTTGCTGTGGCAGGGTGTCATCTAACCTTCACGACTTGAAAAGGAAATGTTCCTGTTAAATAAAGGGCACTAATAATAGCCTTCTCGCGTTGATGAATTCGCGGTTAATGTGGTGTTGTAATTACTGATGTGCTGTGAAGAGTGTGTTTCTTGCTTTTCTAATGACTTAATTACTTTAACTCACTCTGTAAAACGTAAGCGATTTGCGTTTTGTTAATGAATATCATCGTTACGTAGCAAAGTTTACACATCTTTCTATCATGAACTTCAATAAGACAAAACTAGATTATTTAAGTCATTTTTTTGTTATTTAACATGCTCGCATGCTCGGACAAAATCATACCGTGTCTGATACACTTTTTATAATACCAAATATTGAAGGAAAATAAACTATTTAATAATATATTACAATATTAAAATTTCTCATTTAGATGCAAGCATTGTTGGCACAGTAGAGTTATGTAACAACAGCCATTAATACTGACTAACTACAGACATGAACCATTCAATAAAGTGCTAGCGACTTTTCATGTGCGAGCTTAAAGCAAAGCAAATGAATGTGAAGCTTTCTGTCTTTTTGGTCGTCAACACACATTTAGCCTATACATGTCGCCCACGCTCTGAGCTACGAGACATAAGGTATCTTTCCTTTTGTACATCCGTTAGATGCAACAAGCTTACTCTTCCGATGCGCTTAGCCCATTTGACAACTTGCAACACTTGGCCATTAACCCATCCAGCCCGCCAGGTGGGCAGCGCAGCGGGAGCTAGTGTAGCTCGAGAAGCTGAAAAGGAAATGGCAGAACACAGTTTCAGTGCGACGAAAAAAGATTAAAGAAAAACCCTGCAGGCACTCCGTAATCCAGCCACAAAAACACTACGCCCGGCGTGTGCCATAATATGCCTCAGGCATGTGTCAAGAAACAAATGTTTTCATCTCCTCGTGACTTTTAAATTGTTTCGCATTTCATCATTCGTAAATCATATTTCAAATAATAGAAGAGAAACAAAACGGCTAAGTCAAAATTAAATTGAATTGCGATTTCCATAATTTTAGTACTCACCCCGTACTTTTGAAAGCCTTGAATAGGTCGCTTATTAGCAAATAGTATATGTGTACGTATAGAGCTTACATGTACGTATACGTAATGCTAGATGCAAACATTAATTAGAATGAAAGTGAAACCTGAACAACTGCCAGTAATCAATATAGAATTTTCTGGATATTCATTATACTCAAGTTCAATTGGGATAAAATTATGTTGTCATTGCTCCGCATAGCAGCTTTATAAGTCGATGGTCATAACCTACTTGGTCTACCAAATAAATAACCAATACGTTCTTCGGGTTGCATCACTACAGCCACAATGTGAAGCTTGCACATGGAAGTAACTAGCGCGGCAACAGAGCGATAGGGGGTCATCTGGACAGGGGAATCGCAAATTACATTTCGTCTGAAGTAACAAAGCTAGTTTCTCTCAGGTTCTATGCGATGAGTCCTCTGCAGCAAACTGAAAGTGTATGTAGGTTCTCTTCATGAAAGGTCCATGAACGTATGAGATGGCTTAAGGGAAGGTATAAGTACTAATCGCATTGTTTTCCTTGATACTCAACATGACTATACTCATCATAGCCAGTTTAGGATCTACATGTTCTTATAAGTGTTCTAAGTACAAGTCTTATAAGTTCTTATAAGTTTTGAATAGAGTACCACGAATGAGTGCACACGTTCTGTATCCACCAATTCACAATCTCCCTAGTATAAATTAATCCGGGAATGCCTGCAAGGCTAATTGTAACAACTGTAACCGCAATATATCTGTCAGATACCACTACCATATTCACCTGTTATCGATGTTTTCACATTAAAACATTTATTCTATAACGTTTATTTCATAACCACTTAGAGCATCTCAGAAGTAAATACATGTAAATTACTGACGCAAGAGCTCACTATGTTGTTATCAAAATCGATACAGCACGCGGGGTAAAAGTTTCATTTTGCTCAGAGCTTACAATGCAACCTCTTGTTGAGATGAGTGACAGTGGATTACTGAGAAATGAGCAAGAGGAGAACGCAAAGAAACTCAGTTCGCTAGAAGATCGCGTCTTCTAGTTATTTGAAAATGCCCCAAGCCTGGATCTCTCAAATTCATTAAGCGTACTCCCGCGTTAAACGTTCTTAGAAGGTTTGTTTTTTTGGAACGCACCACTCACCAATCACCGGCGCAAGCCCCAAGGGCGCGCGTGTGTGGGATCGAGAGCGCGCCTGACGGGCGGCAGAGCGCGCGTGAGTCAGCCGGCCTTTCCTGGGCCGCGCGCGCCTCACCACGAGAAGAACGCAGCCGCGACATTAGCGCGCGCAGCGGCGCGTGTCATCTCGCAGCGCGGCCCCAGCGCCGGAGCGACGGCCTGCCAGCCCGCCCGCCCATCCCGCCCGCCCGCCCGCCCGCCTGCCCATCCCGCTTGCCCACCTGCCCATTACGCCCGCCCGCCTGCCCATCCCACCCGCCCGCCTGCCCATCCCACCCGCCCGCCTGCCCATCCCGCCCGCCCATCCCGCCCGCCCGCCCATCCCCGCCCGCCCACCCCCATGCCCACCCGCCCGTCCATCCCGCCCGCCCGCCCGCCCGCCCGGCCCATCCCGCCCGCCCGCCTGCCAGCCCGCCCGCCTGCCCCATCCTGCTTGCCCATGCCGGGCCGCCATGCCCGCCCGCCTGCCCATCCCACCCGCCCGCCTGCCCATCCACCCGCCCGCCTGCCCATCCCACCCGCCCATCCTGCCCGCCCGCCCGCCCGCCCGCCTGCCCATCCCGCTTGCCCGCCTGCCCATTACGCCTCGCCCGCCTGCCCATCCCACCCGCCCGCCTGCCCATCCCACCCGCCCGCCTGCCCATCCCGCCCACCCATCCCGCCCGCCCGCCCATCCCGCCTTCCACCACCCGCCCGTCCATCCCGCCCGCCCGCCCGCCCGCCCGCCCATCCCGCCTGCCCGCCTGCCAGCCCGCCCGCCCCGCCCATCCCACCCGCCCGCCTCGCCTGCCCATCCCGCTTGCCCGCCTGCCCATTACGCCCGCCCGCCTGCCCATCCCGCCCGCCCATCCCGCCCGCCCGCCCATCCTGCCCACCCGCCTCCCGCCCGTCCATCCCGCCCGCCCGCCCGCCCGCCCGCCCATCCCGCCCGCCCGCCCGCCTGCCAGCCCGCCCGCCCGCCCATCCCACCCCGCCCGCCCGCCTGCCCATCCCGCTTGCCCGCCTCGCCCATTACGCCCGCCCGCCTGCCCATCCCACCCGCCCGCCTGCCCATCCCACTCCGCCCGGGCTCGCCCATCCCAGCCGCCCGCCTGCCCATCCCACCCGCCCGCCTGCCCATCCCACGCCGCCCGCCTGCCCATCCTGCCCGGGCCCATCCCGCCTGCCCGCCCATCCTGCCTGCCCGCCCATCCTGCCCACCCGCCCGCCAGTCCATCCTGCCCGCCCGCCCGCCCATCCCGCCCGCCCGCCTGCCCGCCCGCCCGCCCATCCCGCCTGCCCGTCTGCCCGCCTGCCCATACCGCCCGCCCGCCCATCCCGCCCAACGCCCGCCCGCCCAAACGCCCGCCCGCCCAAACGCCCGCCCGCCCGCCCATCTCGCCTCATCCGCCCATCCGCCCGCACCGCTCGCCCTGTCCGTCCATCCCGCCAATAACGCCCGCCCGCCCGCCTACCCATACCGCCCGCCCACCCATCCCGCCCCGCCCGCCTGCCAGGCCTGGGACCGCGGATGCCTCGTTACGCCGCTCGTAAGACGCGCCGCCCCGCGCCGCCGCTGCCAGACGGCTCCCCGCCGCGTCGCGTCGGCGGCGCTCCCGCCCCCCGCCCGCAGGCCGACGCGCTAGTATGAAGGCGACACGCCCCGACACCTGCGCGGTAACTCTCTCGAAAGTCTCGAAGCATCGGCGAAGCGCTGGGCAATGAACGTCGTGTCACTCCAGTTGTATTATTGTTAATGTTGGTCAAAATTTTCATACGTATTCTGCAATGATAAAAATCTCTGTGCTCTTAGTCTTCTGTGGCGGTCTTTCTGACGTCGCTCGCGCCTCGAACTGCGGCCCCCTCGGAGAACTTCCGCGCCTTCCCTGTTCCTACTCCCTCCCTCCCTTCAAGAAACAATTACCGGCGTAAATTCTGCCTCTGTTTCTCCACAACAATCTCCACTCACGCATGTACCGTTCCGTGACTAATTGGGGTTAAACAGTTTTCTGTGCTCTTGGCGTTTATTCATCTTGAACGACCCATTTACTGTTCTAACTTTTACGACTTCGTCATTCTGCCACCAACAATTATCCCATTCGTCAGATTTGCTATCTGCCCTGCAGTCTCCTTTCGCAGTCAACATTTCATTCTGAAACGCATTCGTAAACATATTTGAAAACGGTACTTCAGTGTTTTTACGTGAACTAATATATTGGTGGTTAAATAAAAATCCGCAATATTGAATTTATAGAACACAATTTAATTCCTGCAGAGTAAGTAACGGACAATTGAAATAATAGAATTTTTTTGTGATTCAATATTATCACCCATTTTGTCACCTACGTAGTTTCTTAAGAAATAAAACATATTACACCTTATAGTAGGCTAAAGTATACTTTATCTTTTCCTTTTCTGTTTTTTGTCATTTTAATAATAATTAGGACTAAGGGCTGTATTTTGATTATTATTATTATTATTATTATTATTATTATTATTATTATTATTATATTATACCTTTGGAATGTTAATTTTTTTCAATTTTCGAAAATATAGAGTTCGCCGAAAAGTGGATCAGGATCAGTTTCAGATTAGCAACAGTTTTTGCAGATTTGCAGTCTTGCAGTTTTTGCTTCATGCGAGGTAAAAATGAAAGAAAACATTTAAAACCGTTTTTGAGAAAATAGTTTAAAAATTGCGGCCATGACATCAACCAGATCGATGGGGGAATATCAAATTTGGTGAAAATCGACTGAACGGCTTAGCCGCTAGCATTTTTCACAGGCAGACGGACGGACAGACGTTTGGCAGACAGTCGAATTTTCTGTATCAAGGACCGACAAAGCATGGATTCTAACTTCACACCTTATTCGAGAAACTAATTTACTACACAAGTTAATGAGATTTATCCACTTTTTCCTTACCAGGGCCCCGACAATAAGAGTTTTTCTGTCAAAAATCGCCGTTTCCGTCGCACGATTAAAATTCTTTTTTTCTTCTTACGTAGTACGGCAAGAAGAAATCTTGTTTTATTTGCATTTTTTGTTTACTTTTAGTGTTTTTTCGTTTGTCAGATAAGTATGAGTTGTATAATAAAGCTGTGAGTTTACGAGAGCGAGAGAAGGAATAACTACTGTGAAATATGCCTGTGCGCATTTCAAGAAAGCCCGCGGCGCGAGAATCTGTCGCGACCTGCGCTTGTGTTCACCTCACCCACTCAGCGATCGGCGCAGCCCGAGCGTAGAACAGCACAGCGATCGCTGCTCCACAAACCACCGTCTTTCGCCCTGCGAGATGCGCGAGCATCCGACCCTGCCATTCCACGCCGCTCTGCGCGAGGCTGTTGCTGGAGAAGCGGGATCGGTGGAGATGCAGGCGGAAGAGGCGGAGGCGGCGGAGGCGGCGGAGGCGGCGGAGGCGGCGGAGGCGGCGGAGGCGGCGGAGGCGGCGGAGGCGGCGGAGGCGGCGGAGGCGGCGGAGGCGGCGGAGGCGGCGGAAGCGGCGGTGGCGGCGGAGGCGGCGGAGGCGGCGGAGGCGGCGGAGGCGGCGGAGGCGGCGGAGGCGGCGGAGGCGGCGGAGGCGGCGGAGGCGGCGGAGGCGGCGGAGGCGGCGGAGGCGGCGGAGGCGGCGGAGGCGGAGCAGAGGTGCCGAGAGCGCACCTGCGAGTGGCGTTCTGTCGCCGCTGCTTCGCTTTGTTCCGCGTAATTCCTTGGTTTAGCCGTCATCCAACCGCGGCTTCCGGGTCGAGCCTTGGTTAAGACTTCGTGATTTATTACTGTGTTCGCGCAGACCAACTTTTAAGAAACTAGAGACTTACTTTATAGGAAATGCGCTGGTCGGAAATTTAATAAGAACGTGTTTCTTGGCTGTCCGGGACAATCCGCGTCGATGTTCTTGTGGCTGACGTTTCGGCCAACAGAGAACAACAGGCCAACATTAATAAGAACGTACTTAAACGCGGATCAATCAAGGTACTTTTATGACATCGTCTTATAATAGTTGGTTGTGAGTGTGATTCGCATCAAACATGTAGCTTGATGTCATACAAAATACAGTCGACTCCGGTTATAGTAAACTTCTGGGGACAAACATTTTTGGTTCACTTTATCCGATGATGTCAAAACGAAACACAATTTCTTCACAAGGATTGATTTTATTAATATAGAAAAACATCGAAATACATTAATGGCATGAACTGGAAATTTCAATACTTTTTTATTAGTTATTTAAGGTCGTATTAACATCTAGGCCATTAGCGACCACTATTGTAGTTAAAGTTATTGTAACTATGAAGATGAAACGAAATGGTGATGATAAGTGGTGAAAGGACGAGAATAAATACAACCATGCCCGAGGCGGGACTCGAACCCGCGACCCTAGATCACTACTGCCTTAGCAATCTTGGCCACCGGGCCGACTCAATATCATTATTTTTCCTTAAAAAGCAATTTCTTTTCAATTGTTTGCATCGTTCTTTTTCCATTAGTAATTTCTCTAGATCCTTCTCCAGACTTCGTGTTTTGTCCATAATTGATTAAGCATTGTCCTCTGTGTCTAAGTATCGTAATGCAGTCTTGACATCCTTCAATGCCTCTACACTATTGGAATACCGTACCGCTCTCCGAAGGCCCTTTTACTCGCCTAATAAAATGCGAAATGCTTTCGTAGCGGGATGGCGCAAGCGCCTAATGAAACTGATCGATTTTTCGTGCTTTATTAAAAATGGAGGAACAGTTCTGTTTGTCTATGTCACGAATATTCTTTGCAACAATGAAGCAATAAATAGTGCAATTCAGAAGTTTCAAATTGGTTTCGTAATAACAAATTAATAGTTGTCGAAGGAAAAACGGTTTCAATGCATTTTTGAATTTCATATCAGCAATCGCATGCTCCACTGAAAACGAACAATATGCAATTAATTGACGTTAAAGTAACAACATTTCTAGGTCTCTCAATTCAGTCCAACCTAAAATGGAATGTACATATATCAGAATTAAACACTAAATTAAATTCATTACGTTATACATTCAGAATACTTTCAAATTCTATCTGGATTTATGCAGCTCGTTGCTTGTATTTTGCCCGAGATATGTCATAATATTTCGGGGAAGCTCATCCTGTAATACCGTGACCTTTAGATTGCAAAAGAAAATTATTCGAATAATGAAAAAATGCCATTCACGAGATACCTGCAAGCCTCTTTTCATTGAGCTTGGAATCTTACCATTGCCTTGCCTATTTATCTACGAATCTGTAATATTTGTCAAAACTGACAAACTTAACGGTGGAAACATATTTTTATGCAATACTGATATTTATAAATACAATACACGTTCTAAAAATCACGTTCATCAAGTATCAGTATCAACAACTCACTACAAGGAATCCACGTAGTAACGTACAATTCTTGTACGTTACTTTACAACGCATTGCCAGATGACATTAAACAATTAAAGTCAGTACACAAATTTAAGTTAAAAGTAAAATATTTTCTGCTGCATAACTGTTTCTATACAATTAGAGACTATACTGATCATAAAAAAGAAAAATAATGTTTATTTTAACAAAACAATGATATATAATGGATTAGTTTACATTTGTATTGTATAATTTCTTTAAAAAAGACTTGATATGCTGGTAATAAGTAATGTACTTCAGCTTCCGGGTCAAGGGACCCCATGTCGATCAGGTTTAGGTCCAGTTTCCCTGATCCATTGAGCAAATGCTAAGATGGCCCCTTGCTTTGCTTCTGGACTTAAATGTAGCTTCACTATGCGCACGTTTTGTTGAAGGCTCCTTTTTCTTATAGTGGTAGCAATAGAGATGACGACGAGTTACTATATTGTTAGCAATGCAGAAAAACCTAATCTGCAGTTCGTTTATCGTTGTAAATAGTTTTTCTATAACTCGGGAACGAAAATGTCTAGTTTTTTCAAATGTTGATAATCTCCCGCTCTCCTTTCTTCGCGAATAGGCCATCTTGGACCACGGAGGACATGCACTTGCATGGGCTCAGTATCGTTTTATCACGTTGCAAGTCTTGCATGTAACTAATCAGGGGGATCAGCATTAGGCTGAATCCGATTTTTATACCCCAGGGTTATTAGTCTTGGGGGATGGAAGATGGAATGATGAATGGACGGCACACACAAACAGACATTCACAGACACACCCATGCCCGAGGCGGGACTCGAACCCGCAACCCTTCCGTCCGAGATCGCGACGGCACTACTGCCTTAGCGATTTGGGCTATCCGGACTGGCTATTATTATTATTATTATTATTATTATTATTATTATTATTATTATTATTATTATTATTATTATTATTATTATTATTATTGTTTTTACTTTCTCATCTTATTGGTACATTTGAATGAATTGCACAGATATACATAATCAGAGCACAATACATCTATTTTTTAAAAAGAATTTATAATACATTGTTTCCCATGAATTTCCGTACTATTCTTGTTGTTGAAATAACAACAGCCTTCTGCATGGGTTTGTACAAATCTTCATTCAAACCCAGTTGCTTAAGGCCCCCAATCAGACTCCTAGGGATGACTCCGGTGCTGGAAACAATTATCGGGATAATGTTGACTCTTTTCATATTCCACTGTTTCTCAACGGGTTCAACAAGATTTGCATATTTACTGATTTTTCAGTGTATTTGCTTTGAATGTTGCCAGTATTTGGGACAGAAACATCAATAAGCATGACATGTTTCTCACACTTGTTAATCACAACCAAATCCGGTCTGTTGTGAATCACTGTCTGGTCCGTTAAGATAGTTCTATCCCAATACAAGCGCCACTCTTCGTTCTCCAGTACACTCATAGGTTGGTACTTAAAGTACGGTACCTTATCTTCAGTCAGAAGACAACATTTTTGAACCAACGCTTGATGTAAAATTTTGGCCACCGAATCATGTCGCTGTTTATATTCGGTGCCTACCAAATGTGTACAACCCGAGGTAACATGTTGAATTGATTCCACTGTTGGACAACCATAACGACATAACTCATTCTGCACATTGCTATCTCTAACAATTCGCTTCAAATAGTTACGCGTTGGAATAACTTGATCCTGAATAGCCAACATAAACCCTTCAGTTTCTGGAAAGATCTGTCCTGATATAAGCCAGTAGTTCGATGCTTTCAAATCGACATGTTTTATTATTATTATTATTATTATTATTATTATTATTATTATTATTATTATTCATTTTATTATTATTAGTATTAGTATTACGAGTTCGTATTATTCGTATTATTGTTGTTGCTGTTGTTTTAACTTTCAACTATTTATCTTTAAAATGTTGGGTTGGGATTTTGGTGTTCAAGAAAGCGTGCGCAAATATTCGTCTCCCCCATACGTCATATACAGTTTTGACTGTTTTTGACCAAATTAATCAAATCAAATGAAATTTGCCAACACATTCTTCTAACTATATTTAGAATTAAATGGAATTAATCGTGTACAGAGATGACATATTAATATTATTCCATATTATTTACGGAGGATTTTAACTTAACTGATGTTCTCTTCCAGTTCCGTATATCATAAGTTAAGACAGTGGTAGTTTTCATTCATGAACTGTTGAAGTTCATTTATTACCTTTTAGTCGGGACTGATATATAGCTAATAAACAGGTCAGACGATTCTGAGGAAGAAAGGAAACCTACATTTTCAGTACCCTGAACTTTGTTGCTTTGCTCTTACTAAAATAGGCTGCTACCTTATAAAGAGTTTATAATGAAGATGGCTATTCATTAACTAAACTGTAGATACACAGAGATACCACTAGTAACATGATTTATATGAGGAGTTTGTTACAAAAACTGCAGCGACTAAATAAATAAAAGAACTGGAAGTAGAGCGAAACGAATCTGCCTGCAGCGAAGAGGGGCGCCAGAGGGCGTGGGGGCGGGGGGTGGGTGGGTGGCAGTAGCCTGAGCGGCGCTGCGGCCGTGGGTCGAACGTGAGTGCATGAGAGAGTATTCCGGACGCGCCATCTTGGGTGATTATTTCCGAAAAATTGTGTGCACTTTATATTCCCGAGGTGACGATCGTCTTTCCCTGTGAATATGAGATTCGGCGCCGACCTACACATCGGCATGCGAGGTTTTCTCTCTCCAGGTATCTTCCTCAGCGGGACACCGTCCCGGCTGGAAGAAAATCTGAGCTACCGACTAGTCTCTCGACATGTGAGGTAATGTAATGCTCGAAACTGGAAATGCAAGGAAAGAGACAGGTGCAGGAAGAGGAAAGAAAGATCGTGCTTGGTGCGTGGTCCGATGATTAGGCTACTGCTCCGTCATTTGTCTGGTATTGATCAGAGAAAACATGGAAAAGTACTGATCAGAGCAGCCGGACGCTAGATTTCGTCTCCAGGGAATGGTTGAATTCGATGTAGCTAGTGTCGAAACTCCGCCTTCGGGACTGGAACCCGAGGATCATCAACAATGCTGCAGAGGCAGAGAATATTGCGTCTGAGCTGCCGCAGCCGGTTCGGCGGGAGGCGCGTGAGTTGGCTCCCGGGACGCGGGGCCGCAGACGTCAGATCGCCCGAGGATACCACACCCCCAGCTCGTTACCTCTGCCGCCGCCGCCGCCGCCGCCGCGCGGCTCGTCATTACTGCAAGTGCTCATTCCTAAACACCGATCGCCGATACGCTTGAAGCGGCTGACTGGTATATGGACGCGCGGCCCGATGTTTATGGGCGGCGCCGCGATGGAAGCGCCCGCGCATCGCGATTCATTCCGCGGGCGACGCTGCGCTGGCCCTCCGGGGCCCCGCCCGGCCGCCTCGGCCCCCCCCCCAGGCACGGGCACGGGCACAGGCACAGGCACGGGCACAGGCACGGGCACAGGCACGGGCACAGGCACGGGCACAGGCACGGGCACAGGCACGGGCACAGGCACGGGCACAGACACGGGCATAAGCACACGCCCAGGCCCAGGCCCAGGCACACGCACAGGCACAGGCACAGGCACAGGCACAGGCACAGGGACAGGCACAGCCACAGGCACAAGCACAGGCACAGGCACAGGCACAGGCACAGGCACAGGCACAGGCACGGGCACAGGCACGGGCACTGGCACGGGCACAGGCACGGGCACAGACACGGGCATAAGCACACGCCCAGGCCCAGGCCCAGGCACACGCACAGGCACAGGCACAGGCACAGGCACAGGCACAGGGACAGGCACAGCCACAGGCACAAGCACAGGCACAGGCACAGGCACAGGCACAGGCACAGGCACAGGCACGGGCACAGGCACGGGCACTGGCACGGGCACAGGCACGGGCACAGACACGGGCACAGCACACGCCCAGGGGACAGGCCCAGGCACACAGGCACAGGACACAGGCACAGGCACAGGCACAGGCACAGGGACAGGGCACAGGCACAGGCACAGGCACAGGCACAGGCACAGGGACAGGCACAGGGCGCACAGGCACAGGGCACAGGCACAGGCACGGGCAGGCACAGGCACAGCACACAAGCACAGGCACGGAGCACAGGCACGGGCAGGCAGGCACAGGCACAGGCACACGCCCAGGCCCAGGCACACGCCCAGGCCCAGGCACAGGCACAGGCACAGGCACAGGCACAGGCACAGGCACAGGCACAGGCACAGGCACAGGCACAGGCACAGGGACAGGCACAGGCACAAGCACAAGCACAAGCACAAGCACAAGCACAGGCACAGGCACAGGCACGGGTACAGGCACGGGTACATGCACGGGCACAGGCACGGGCACAGGCGCACAGGCACAGGCGCACAGGCACAGGCACGGGCACAGGCGCACAGGCACAGGCGCACAGGCACAGGCGCACAGGCACAGGCACGGGCACAGGCACGGGCACAGGCGCACCGGCACAGGCGCACAGGCACGGGCACGGGCACGGGTACAGGCACGGGCACAGGCACGGGCACAGGCACGGGCACGGGCACAGGCACGGGCACGGGCACAGACGCACAGGCACAGGCGCACAGGCACAGGCACGGGCACGGGCACAGGCACGGGCACAGGCACGGGCACAGGCACGGGCACGGGCGCACAGGCACAGGCGCACAGGCACAGGCGCACAGGCACGGGCCCAGGCCCAGACACAGACACAGGCACAGGTTCAGGCTGAGGCCCAGGCCCAGGCCCAGGCCCGCGACCGTCGCGCCGCGCCGCTCAGTGGTCCGCAAGGCCAGAGAAGGCGTACGCGCCGGACTGCCTGCCACTTGCCAGCATCATACTACACACGACACACAGGCTTCTAATGTAACATTGAAGAGAAAATAAATGTAACGTTTACGTTATATGTTACAGTGTTCTTGTTGCATGTAAATGCTTGTTATCACAAGGGGCTATAATGATACGTGTATTTTTACAGCTGTATGACCAAAATACAAATTGTTTCGTTGAACAGTAAACAGCCCGAGAGAGTTGCAGTTTATTTGTATAAAATTAGCGCGAGTTGACAGAGATAAAACAAAAATTGTATCATTCAGTAGAACATGAAAATTAAAAATACACTTTTTAAGAACATATTTTCTGTCATATTCAGTTATGAACTATAATTGTGTTCTGGATTTGTGAAATGTACGGCAAGTAAAAGATGACTGGCTTCCAGAAAATCTCATTCTCCTTGACATCAGAATCCACGGCCTCACTTTCTCAGTACTTTCTCTCTTATAATTAATCTGGTAAGTTCTCAACTGTATAGGAGTTTCATCCCGCAAGATACCGCTAATTGCTGCAACTCTACCTGGTTTTCGCAGAGTCATATAAGAAATAACCGTCTATCAGCTGTCCTCTATGAAAAACTTAATGTCTATGACCTTTTCTAGATTGTGAGACGTCCAACGAGAGCTTATCCTTAAGATTGCTTTGTTGATTCTGCATTCATTTGCATAGAAGGTGAACATGTGCTATTAACCGTGTTGCAGCCGGAGGGGGCGTCTCCGAAGCTCCAGCAGCTGCTGCGGCCGGCCAGCCCGTGCGGGCCGCCCGCTGCCCCCGCGCCGCTGCCGGTCGCCCTTTCCCTGGCCCCGCCCCCACCGCCTCCGCCCCCGCCCCTGCCGCCGCCGGCGCTTCCCGCCCTCGAGCCGCCGCTGCCGGCGCCGGCGCCGCCCGCGGACGACAAGCGCGCGCTGGGGGCGTCGCTGGCGCCCAAGGCGAGCTCCTCGCCCGCGCCGCCGCCCGCGCCGCTGCCGCTGCCGCTGCCGGCCGTCGACGCCGTCAAGCAGGAGGCGGAGCCCGGCGGCGACTCCAACAACAACGCGGGGGCGGCGCCGGCGTCTGCGCTGGCGGGGGCGGGGGCGGGGGCGGGGGCGGGGGCGGACGGGAAGGCGCACGGCTGCGAGGACTGCGGCAAGAACTTCTCGCGGCGCCAGCTGCTGCTGCAGCACCGGCGCGTGCACACGGGCGAGCGGCCGTTCGCGTGCGCCCACTGCCCCAAGCAGTTCACGCAGCGCGGCCACTGGGCGGCGCACCAGCGCCTGCACGAGCCCCAGCGCGCGCCGCAGCACGCGTGCACCGCTTGCGGCAAGGCCTTCGGCACGCGCGCCTCGCTCAAGGTGCGCTTCTCCGCTTGAGCACACCAGAATACGGCGTAGACACAAGTACCCCGTGACCCATGGCCGCAAGGCCTGCGATGCCGCTAGTAGGCCCAGATTTCGTCAGACGTTGTTGTATAATACACAATACTATGAACTATGAATGATACAATAATATGAACGATTAACAATATACTCACAATAACAATTGCAGGTATATCCACATTTGGGGGAAGGAACCTCTAAGATAGATGAAGTTTAATCCACGAATTTAGTTATTGCATTATTAGATAGAGTGAGAGCGGCATCCAGATTACAAAATTTACCGAGGATGTGTCATTTCGTTGGAGGAACTCGATTTTATCCTTCAGCTGGATTACTTTGGTATTTCAAGCCTAATGACTTCTTTTGTGATTTTGGTACGCCGGATCATAAATGCCGGGATAAGGCACGCTATCGCCCCCACTTACGTTAAATGCCACCCAGCATTACTTACAACACATCCACTGAGTCTTAATGATAAACGCTCCAAACCTACTCAATGTATCTCCAGTGGTTCGTGTGTTTCTAAACATTAAATGACTCAGAAACTCATTGCTCCATTGTTGACAGGATTAGTAAGAGTAAGATTATTTTGTAATGAAAGTGTGTACGAATTTTATAAATTTATTCATTTTCGAAAAATATAGTTGTGGATTAAAATTTATTCTCATATTTAAGAAGTATGTAAATGACTAACTCGAAAGGAATTCACGAAAATTTATGCGATAATTTTGGGTTATATTATTGTGAACTAAAATGTCATTTTGATTTATCAATTCAAAGTCATTTTGAAAACAAAAATATTACGTAACATGGGTAGTGAAAAATGCCTTTTGAAAGAAATGAAAGTAAAGTAATTTGAAAACACTATATTTTATACGCTGAGAAATAGAAAATAAATTGTCCAGAAAATTATTTTGTACATCGCCACACAGAGAGTCTGCTATATACTACAAAGTATTTAAATTTTACCACTTGCATAATGTATGTCATTCTATTGGAATGAAGGCTAAGAAAAACGTTTTCTATTTTTCAAGTACCTAATTTATGAGCCAAATATATTTCAAATGAACGAGAATTGTACTATTTTTCCTTTCTGAAAAAAGTAAAGGTTTATAATTAAAAAATAAAATCCACTGGCAAAAAAAAAGAGAGTTGATAATTCTTACAATATACGTTGTAAGTTTGAATAATAATCTTACTGACGATGTTGAATCCAAAAATTCGAAGTTCAGACGAACTAAAAACATTTATTAACAAAAAGAATGAAATGAAACTTAATCTATAAACTTCTTGTTCTTCAAATAGCAACGCATATCAAATTAAACGAAACGAAATTAACTAAATCCAATTAAACGATAAATTGATCACAACAAAATAAGTAATCAGTTTTTACAGCCCCCTCCAAAAGTTCAGATAGTTCATTAATTTTTACATGAATAACAGAAACTTGCCTTGAATTTAAAATAATACCTTCAATACAGTCCATTCCAATTTATAGTTCATTATATTTTATATCTTTCGTTCAGCTTTTATAACTTTAAAATTCTTCGATAACACGTTTACTTTTCTGTACTGAACTTAACTTTTCATGAACACACGTCTCCTCTCGAGAACTTTCCGACTTATTCTGATTCACGTCTATTCTCGAGGACGTTCTAACATTTGTTACTGTCACTTTAATTGTCGTGGTATCCAATACCTTAATTATCTTCTAATGGGCTTTTGTCACATTCGATGATCTATTTACACTAACTCGTTCAATGGATTGGTCATATGATTATATTGACTTATTACAGCATGTTTTATATGGGAAATGCAACGTTTAAGAAAACTAAAACTATTTTTAAAATTATTTAACATCAAAAACAATCTTAAACTAATTATATCTTTTTTCACAAATTGTGATTGAAAATCTTCCCCACAAAAACTGAAGAAAATAGTCGTGCAGGGTGTTACATTTCAATTAAAATTGGGTCGCTTTTCAAGAAAATTGATACCCTGGAGACGCATACAAAGGCACATGAGGTATTTTTCATAACTTGGTATTCACAAACCTGGGGTAATATGCATACCCCGAGCGATTGCTTAAGAATTTAAATATGACATATTCTGAAGAATCTCCCAAAAATAAAAATTCTAAGAAGTGTGAGATGGTTGGAAGTTCATATTTTGACTCCTAAATTATATTTTACTTTTTAAATACGCTAAGTTAAGAAAATAACCCTCAACTTTTCTTTTTCCGTACAGCAATGTATTCTTAATTCACAAGTTTGGAAGTCGGAGTGTAATATTTGAACTACGTTCACAGTACCCACGTCTTAAATAGAGTTCATTTGAAGGATGTTGTAGTTTTTCAATCCTCATTTATTCCTTTACATTTTAATTTCTTACTTTGTTCAAAATTTTTCAACAAGTATCCAATAAACAAACAGGAATGTATTGTAACAGTAAAATGTATTGTAACTTAAACTTAATTTTCAGCAGTAAGTGATTTACAAAAGGACTTTTAATATTGTAATCACTTCTGTTCATCGAACTTCCATTAGTTCGTGTAATGTAAATGTTATAGTATGCAATTGTTACTCTGTTTCTAAAATCAGACAAGTCTTTTATGTTACATCTTACATCAGTGCATGACACTGATGTATTGTAAGACCTGTTTGGATCCTGTTTCAAGACTACTTCTCTTCTGAGATCTTGAACGTAAAAATCGTCGAGAGTCTATATTTGTATTGATCAGGCTGATTTAGTTTTTTCTGCTATTATGTATGCTGCACGTGATCAGTGTTTCTGATTGATATATTGATTTCTCACATCACACTTAAACGTTAGTCACATTCTTCAAGTATGCTTTTAATCATTTCAGATCCGATCTACTGTGTTCAAGAATATAACGTAGTTCCGTTATGCAAAGAAATGCATAACAAAAAATTTGGTTCTTATTTAATTATTAGTTTAGCTTACATTTGATATCGCAAGATGATCTTACTAAAAAGAAATCTAATCACTTTTCTTTCGATCAAAAACAGGAAATTATTTACCGTTTCATCTCTTTTTTTTATTGTAATAACGACATTTCCAGTGTCCAGTATTATCAAAACACTATCTGCAATGTCTTAGTTTCATGTTAGATAACACATCTCCGTATCATTCTTTCTTAAATAAGCATAAAAAGCAAATCACTATATCAATTCAAATATGTCCATAACATTAACAAAAAATAAGTTAACAATAGTTAGTTTCAGGATTAAAACAAGGCTTGTAGTTAGGCATTAAGCACAAGAGATAACCTTTCAACAAATAACTCTTTATAATGCTCAATTTACCTCATTCACTGGCGACCTAACAATGAAGAAAAACACTCGAAACACATTGCATGTTTGGTTTATTACACGTTTTTATGGAAGTATTATCTCTCAAGTTTCTTATTCCAGTATGAAATTCCATAATATCACGATTGCCTCAACAGTAAACTATTATGTTTAGTGTTTGATATACGATCATTATACAATTAAACTTAAATCGCTTCTGCCTCTTTTGTAAGACAAGATACCATCGCCATATTCTCACGTATTACAACTTTTTTCAGTGTAAACTGTTTCTTTTTCGTGTATATTCTGTAACGATAAATAGGTTCTGGCACCTAATCTCTGATTGCCTTTCATTCTGAAAATTCCTTTTCGCAAGAGAAAAATTGCGCCCTGTCGATAAAGGTTTCACCACTAACAAATTCTTTTCAGCAGCAGAAGCGACTGTGGTGATACTAAGTCCAACGCCACATTCCGAGGCAACTGTCCGGCCTGGAAGCCGAACGGGAGGGAAACAAAAACATTCCTGTTTTGCGAGCATGGTTCTTTCGTCCTAACGACATACCTTAACGAGTTAAAAATTCAAGTAGGTCAGGCCGGCATCAAAATTATCTTTGGAAACTCGAAACAGGTCGGATACTCCGCGTACAACCGAATTTATCTCCATTTTCAATGTGCAAGTCTTTCATCTTCGCACTTGCCGTGTTGCAAAACGATTTTTTAGAATACAGAATACACTGTTATGCATGTGATGTATGCTAATGTTGATAAGTTATGCTTTCACAGTCGCCCCAAACACGTGCGGTGGGTTTATTCTGCATTCGGTGTTTGAAATGCGTTTTTTACACATGTTTATGATTAAAATATTTATAACAATTACAGCTAAAATTTCATAAAGACTGACAAGGGATGAATGAAATGAGAAAATCCATGGAGAACGTGTAAATTTTTATTTTTGTAGAAATCGAATGAATTTGGTAACATTAAGGGGCTTGTTAATGCTTCGCTCCCAGCGTTTGGAACAGTAACACGTACGGCAGTTTCCTTTACCTGCCTTTAATTCACTTTATTCGAAAGGTTGTTGTCAAAAGAGCTTGAACTCCGATCATAAAACATTTGTATCCTTTAGTTAATTCGCTATGTTTTCGAGATTCATAATATGAAATGTGTTATATTACTTATTTTCATTCAGTGCTACCCTAGATTTTATCAATGGCACGAACGAATAGTGAAAAAGCAATATATCTTTCCTGTTTAAATGGTGACCTAGAATAACGGTACGGATTCACATCGATAAGGACAGAAAAATCTTCAGTATTAAAAGCGAATAACGGTCGTAATCTTAATAGTATGATAGCATTATTCTTTCCAAGTAAAAGGTAAAAATAAAGGTAAAAGAAAATTAATGTCTTCTATTAGGCTGCTATTTGAATGACGTGTGCCCATCCCTGCATATCTTAAACTTAGCGAGAAATAATGCCTTAATACGTTTATTAATATCACACGTCAAGCGACAGAGACCTGATATTCTGGTTGATCACACTTATACTGGACGTTTTATAACCACAATGACATGCTAATTGGTGAAAATTTTAATTGGCTCGTCTGGATACCGGAAATTGATAACGATCTCCACATATGCATACTTTCTACGATATTTCACTTCGAGCTAATGACTGATCAACTCTTCTCAATATGCTACTTCCAATTATATTTGCCATTTCTGCTTCCCGAGAGAAATACGTAACCCTTCTCCTTTCCTTCTCTGGAAACTTCGTCAGGAATCTACGGAAATTTTACCTATTACTCGAAACAAACCTTTGTGAATTGAATACTAGCGTAAATCAATTTTAAATTTCATGGCATCTTATGATCTGAAAACGTTGGTTATAAGGAAAACTACCGTGTCTTGTTTCAAAGCATTGACTGATTAAATAATGATGATAGTAACGACCTTGACGATGATTGAACGAAGGCGGGCCCTGCCACTTGTTAGAAGATGCTTGCTACATCTCTCTAGATACTTTTCAGATACTTTATCTACTAAAAATATTGATGAAAAATTACCCGTAAATACACCATGAAGGATTGATGATTAAAGAATTCATCTCCAGTCGTGCGTCGTTTACACGCACGAATTTCATTGTAATTTGTCTTACCAAATGACGTGAACGATCGACAGCTTATTTAAACTTCGGTAGAGTGATGTCATCTTATGACCCGGTCAATGCGAATGATATGTGAGACTGAAATTTAGGAAGAAATTCCAGAATATAATCTGATGTAATTTGGGTACACCGTATCTATCGAAGGAACGTCTCGCTCAAAGTTACTACCACTTTTTGCTGCATTTAATTATCCTCGAAGGATATAATAACTCTTCTCCGTCTTATCTGTGCTAGTAATCTGTAATGCTTGTGAATCTCTGAAGTTCAATTTCTTGCCATTGTGAAACAAAAGATTTATGATTCCTCTCCCTATGTAAATGTCAGAAGTTGTACTAATTGCACCAACCTAAACTACGATTTCCCATTCCAAGAAATGATAAACAATGTTTACAAGTTAAATACAATGTAGCCTCTACAAATCAAGAGTTGCAGATGGATCGGTATTAAATTCCAATGAGGATTTAATGGTTCGGCTTCTGTAAGTTCTGGTTCTCATCCAGTCCTGATAACATTTTTGTACCATCCAAGTTCCGGACGCGATGCAAATAGCTGTTTCAAATATGCAATTTACATTTCGAACCCTTGATTTGTAGTTACGTTAGATGATAGTACATGAAAATTTTCAAATATAGTGAGTAAGTTATTCTTGCGGCTTTTGCGACTTCGTGACGTCAAGCATTATTAACGAACGTCCGACAAATATAATAATAATAATGAGGATGTGGGTAGGATTTGTGGGTAGAGTAATCGTGATGTTTTGGATCAGATTGCTACTGTCATGAAAATAACCTACGATACTCTTAAAATATGATCGCTAAATACCTTGTATATTCATTTATCAAGTGGTGGAAGAATATCGTTCTGGACGTTGTAACGACTTATCTCCGTCGATGAAATCAATTCACTTACTTTTATTATAATCGAGGAAATATAATGTCTTTCTGTTCCGCAATATCTTTTGGGGAATTTGTACAGGACCGGTATTTTACAAATCTACCATAGACGGTGACATTGACATATTGACGAACACTTTTCGTTACACTCACGACTCATTTAACTCACAAAATACATCTTCAAAGAGGAAACGATACTATTTTAGTTCTCAAAATTCGCGTGTTTTAGGTTTGTCACAATCATCATGTGATGTATATAACACATTTTAAGGAGTGTCTGAGGTACCCGTGATGAAAAGATCTTTATTTCACGATATTTTCTTCATCAAATGAAAAATTAATTTCCGCATCTTTACAACTCATTTTCAATGTGCGCAGATATTAAATGAAAACTATTCAGCCGCCGGCAACGTGAGAGGTGTTTATGATTTCTTTAGATTACCAGGAACTAAGGAAAAATACAAAAACGACGAAACAGCTTGAATTGGGCTTAAAATGAAAATATTTGGATATTTTTATTCCGCATATTCTCATACTGCACGTACCGATCAAATTCTCATACTCCGTGCGTCACTGCTTACGACACAGCTGACGTCATGTGGCAGCAAGGCTCCTCCAAGGAATAAGTCGCCCAGCGTGAAATATTTTCTTGCCACAAGTGGCGCTTTGGAACAGCAAACCTTTCTTATATTCATGGCATTCAAAGAACTGTTGTGCTGTATGAATGTACTGCATTATATAATTCCAGTATTCGTGAAGAATTTTTTTGTTAAATTATTTAATTTGGTGCAATTTTAATTGTTGCTTTTGAACACTGTGCGTGCTATTTTTTGGAAAAACATTTTGTGTGGTTTTGTTTGGCCGCATTTTTGCTTCTGCAGACCACTCGTTTCAAACTATTACATGGAATATCTGACTGTTCCCTAGACTCCAAATTTTATCTGTCCAAAGCCAAAAAATTTAAAGTTAATGGTTGTAATGTTGATTAGTAACATGAGTGTTGGAAACCGTTTCGATCAATCTTATGTAGGTATATAGTTTAATGAAATTGTGCAGAAAGAATTCAATATTAATGTCCATGTTTCTGCTTATCGATAAATGTGCTTCGAAATCGAGTGCCGTGGCTGTAATTTCCACGAAACATTTGTTTTGACAAAAAAATGTAAATGATTTTTAATATGCAGAAAACAATTATTGGCACTGATTTGCACTTTTTATTAATACTGTTGGCGTATGTTTACACTTTACAGAATACTATTCTGAAGCACAATAAAGTTAAGAAATAAGTTGAATAGAATATCTTCATAGATGTCCTCAGATAAAAATGCTAATAAAAAGTTTAGTTAGTATTTGCTCATATTTTGTGCATGTTTTGTATGAATGTTGCTATGTTATAAAGTAAAGTACTTCTGTATTTGATAAATTATAGTATATTACAATCACTCATTGAAAATACATTTGGATCCACAACTGGCAACAACATAAGTTGAAGTTAGTGCTTGACGTGTGTGTGTGTGTTTGTGTTGGCGCAGGTTCACGCGCGCACCCACACGGGCGAGAAGCCCTTCCAGTGCGCGGAGTGCGGCAAGCAGTTCTCGCAGCTGCGCAACTACAAGTACCACCGCTCGGTGCACGAGGGCACCAAGGAGTTCGCCGCCACGTGCCCGGAGTGCGGCAAGTACTTCAACGACCGCGGCTACCTCAGCTCGCACATGAAGATCCACCGCAACCGCAAGGAGTACGGCTGCCAGTACTGCGGCAAGAGCTTCAACCAGCGCGTGGCCTACAACATGCACGTGCGCATCCACACGGGCGAGCGGCCGCACGCGTGCCCGCACTGCCCCAAGAGCTTCTCGCGTAAGATGCTGCTGAAGCAGCACCTGCGCGTGCACACGGGCGAGAAGCCCTTCTCGTGCGAGGTATGCGGCAAGGCGTTCGCCGACCGCAGCAACATGACGCTGCACCTGCGCCTGCACTCGGGCGTCAAGCCCTACGCCTGCACCGTCTGCTCCAAGGCCTTCACCAAGAAGCACCACCTCAAGACGCACATGAACTACCACACGGGCGTCAAGCCCTACTCGTGCGCCAAGTGCGGGCTGCGCTTCAGCCAGTCCAGCAACATGCGCACGCACTTCAAGAAGTGCGCGGGGCCCGGGCCCGGCGCGCCCAGCCCGGCGCAGGGGCCCGAGGGCGGCGCGGGCGCGCCGGGGCCGACCACGGCCATCGCCGCCGCCGCCGTCGTCATCGCGCCCCCGCAGCCCGCCCCGCCCGCGCCGCCCGGCTCCGCGCTGCTGGCCGGCGTGGACCAGTAGCCCTCGCCCTCCCCTTGTTGACTGTTGACGCATACAATAAATGTTATTATTATATTGTCTAATCGCTGTTTTCTTTCCTTCCCCCACCTCAAATGATGAAAGCAAATTCTCAATTGAATATTCACTAACTCAAATGTACGTTGTGAGTATACTTCGGTTAATTTCAGAAATACTATAATCCTGCAAATACGTATCCGCAAAAGACGATTAGCAAACTCTAAAGTAAATCAGATGGCAGTGTAACTCATCAGACTACAGATGAAACAGGGAGGCAGGTATTGGAGAGGCAAATAGTATTTGAGACAGCAATTGTCGCCGAATAGCGTAATTCGGCTTACGAAAGCATCTTTCAAATTTTGATTTTAAAATTAATTTTTTTCGAAATAAAAGTTTCGTAAATGTTTCAAACTAAACTTGATCTCCACAATTAGTTTGTCAGTTAATACCGAGAACGTATTTGGAACTTTTTGTGTGAACTGAACTGATGTGATTTTGAGTACAATATGGGCAATATTAAATATAAGAGTTTGTCAATATCGGTTCCAAATCATTTCTTTAAACGTTTTGCACGGATGGAGTTAAATGTAGTGAATAATATGACATAAACAGTATTTTGATGTATCTCTTCATTTTATAAATACCTTTCACGTCATTAATATTTACATACCTGTTTTATAATGTATTGTATGTCATTAAAATTCCATCAAATGATTTCTTACGAAGTTAAAAAAAGTTAACTGTGAAAATGAGTTGAAAATTGGGGATTGTTTGAAAAGCTCCAACGACATTTTTAGATTGATTAGTGATTCTGGGCACGTCAACAGGTAAGATCAATAGTCCTTTAAGTATAGTGCGTGTTTTCCTCGTGAAGTGGCTGTGATCTCCCGCTGGATAGAGAGATCCGACGCCGACCTATTAATTAGCGGAGTTTTCCCAACCAGGTATCTGCCACCAGCGAGGTACCGCGCCAGCAGGGATTGGCTCTAAGCTCCCAACTGGTCTCCTGACATGTATGGTAGTGTAATGCGTGTAAGTGTAAGTATATGTAAGCAAGGAGTGAGGATAAAAGGAAGAGGAAGGAAAATTCGCGCCCAATCTGTGACTTGTTTGTTAAAGTACTCCCCAGCATTGACCTGGTATTGATCGGAGATACCACGTAAAACTATCGATCAGAGTAGCCGGTGGCTAGAATTCTCCTCCAGATAGCTACTGAATTCGACCTATGTAGCTGTCATAGATAAAAATGTTTAAATAAAATTTACAAAATGTAGAACCAGGTCTTACAATTCTACCAAATTCTCAAAGGGATATTTTAATTCTACTATTAGGGAACCGAAAATGTGTGAAAATGAAAACAATATGTGTTTTTAGATAATGCATAGTTTTTTCAATAAATATTTCATGAAAATTAATTATGTCATTCTTACAAGCTGTTAATATTGTTTTCTTCATTTGTTGAAGTTAGTTACTTTTGAGAAATCTGTTCACTACTAACTGAGATGTTGATAGATTTTTATTTTGTTTGCATTATTATTAAAATTAATGGTGTCAGTCATTCATATAAATATAGATTCTATTCTACAAAGCAAATTACAGACAACGCATTAATAGAAAGATCAGTTTTAGTTATACTATTATCAAATTAGTTACGTAGCAGTACCACGTTTACAAATAATATGGTCAAGTGATTTGGCTTCGTGAGGCAGGGGCTTGGGGAAGATGAGGCCAAGTAAGTGAACACTAAGGCTGTGAGTACGAAACACATTTAAGGTATAACATGTTTCAAGTTATGTTCGTGGCTTGCGGGGGAAAGCATTTCGAGTTCTTCGTGTACTACACTTTTACCATGCAATTCTTACAAAACCTGAAAGCCTGGTAGGCATCTGTGTGAGATGTGAGTGTGTGAATGATTGACACAATGGTACAAGCACCGATATGGGGAAATGGGAAAATTCGGAAAGGTGGGAGGTCGAGAGAGGCCTGTATGATGCGTGGAGAGCGCGGAGGTGCTCTTCACTGGCGATGTCGCCAGAGGAGCAGTAGATACCACGAGGCGCCCTGGTAAGTCTTTTAGACGCCAATATATGGTAACAGGGAAGATACTGCGGCAAAAGCGAGACGTTAGCCCATACTCAAGATTGTAGGAAACTAGTACTAGAAAGCCTGTGCCATTCTGCCTCACCACTAGTTTCACTTGTATTTTTTCCCACACGTCATAAATTTCTGCTGTTTTACCAGGAGTAATGATATACCTATTCCATTTTCCGTTATTCCTTGTTTGTAAATATACATTTCTCTACAATGTGTGACGTAGAAGAGCTTTTCGCATACCCGTCCCCCGTGTCCAAATGTATGCCCCTGAAACGCGAAAGAGGATCCCCGTATTAGTCGCCTTGGACGGTGGCCAAACGATGTGTTCCTAAATGTTCCGCGGAAATGACATTCATACTTTTCGGTCTCACCCAAGCTTTCAAGAGATCTCTATGAAAGTTGTTTATTTACAGAAACCAGTTGCCTCTTGTACGCCAACCGTTACATGTTCTTTGTGTCGTCAAGTGTAGCCTGATGCCAACTTTTCTTCCCATATAGACCGTTCGTTTAACCGAAAGAGTGGGTCCCAGAGTGGTTTGCGAGCAAAACCTGAGAAATATGTAATATAACTGAGAATATAGCACGCGTTTAGAGGCGCATTATAGTAAAATTTGCCTTCCTGGCAGTCGTTTGGTTCCCATAAAAAACCAAACCAAGGATGTTACCAACGCAACTACGTATATATGAATGATAATTACGGACAACTTCTGGGCGCGCAGCCAGTCGAACGTTCTCCTGCAAAAGCCTTTCCTGGGTGACAATTATGCGCCTACTCCTATTTTCTCTACTTCCCTACTATCCTCAAGAGTTACATAAAGTGCAATAAAGAATTTGGAAATCGCATTAAGCAGTGATTTTTAAAATGATGTTTGAAACACATATTTCCATTCTAATCTCAATGATCAATATTTAAATAATGTGTGATATATCGAAAACAGAATTAAGAGTTTGGGGACAAATTCTGGCCTCGTTAATCAGATGTCACTGATAAATACGATTTGAAAATTTAATTTAAACGTTTTGATGAAAATAAAAATATCGTGTTAATATGACAAGGAAATTGATTATCGTTAATACAGTTTGAAAATATTATTCCAGTAAAAATATTCAAGAGCAGACAATAATACAGACGAATTTCATAAATAATATTAAACATTATGTAAATATTTAAATTTTGTTTCGTCAATATTTTTGAGCGGTTTCTTTATATAAATAAATCCGTCATTATTCTTAAAACTCTTTAAGATCCCCAGTGAGTCCTCAACTCACTTGTCCCCTCGTCAGATCTCACAAGTGTAATAATGTGTGCGAATTTAGCTAATTGTCACACGAACTACTTTGTACATAAATAACTAGTTCTACAGTGGCATTTACCTGTACATAAGTTAAAGAAAACTCATTTTAACAGTTATCTGAAATTTAAAAAACTACTGAAATGTCATAATGATCAGCTGTAAGAAAACAAACACATATTCTCAGTTAAAAGAAACGAATGCAGTTGATATGTCCTCTCCGACTGACTTGATATTTAAAACATTCATGTATTAAAATTATGCAAAAATTCGCTACCAGTAACGCTTCTAATTATATTCTAATCACAGATAGGTTCAAAGAAACGTGAGAAGGTAGTACGTATAAACAGATATCTAGACAGACGGAGAAGGCGCGGCTGGAGCTTTTTTGCCGCTGTTCAAATGTCACCCACGTCTGAAGATCATAGATAAATTATATTCATTAGTACAGTGATCCTAATCGCAAGGGGGAAAGAAGTTGTGAGGGTGAATGAGAAGGGAAATGGGGCTTTAATTGTAAATCCAACGCGCTACGTTCTCACGACGCGCTTATTGAGTACGCCAGGGTGTGCAATCGCATGCGCTGCATTGAAGGGCGCCAATGCAACTCACACGATGCACGTGCGTCGTAGAATCCTCTGAGCCCTCCTTTTCAATGAAAGTGACTCCTACAAGAGAATTTTATATTGATTTTATTATTGTCATGCAAATAACAAAAAAAAAAAACTAGAAAGAAAATTTTAAGAAATAGGCTTGACCGTAAAGGGCTAAAAGTTAAGTTTTTATTTTTATTTTGTAGGCTATATTACATTCTTTGTAATGTTTTCACAAGCAACTGCACAATTCAATGCCATCTGTAGACTGCACATGTACAGTCTATTGCAAATTTGAAACCAAAAAGAACAAGAGTATACCAGTCGACTAGATGCATGAAATTCTCCATCGCTTTCTTC
Organism: Teleogryllus occipitalis; assembly: GCA_011170035.1. Taxonomy (NCBI): domain Eukaryota; kingdom Metazoa; phylum Arthropoda; class Insecta; order Orthoptera; family Gryllidae; genus Teleogryllus; species Teleogryllus occipitalis. The sequence goes on from BLKR01002041.1 coordinate 149,894, forward strand.
TGTGAAAGCAACGCTTTAGTGTTTGCGTTCTTCCTTTCCAATGCAAGATGGATTCTTCCAAACTCATGTACTGTGTGCTCTAATACACGTTCTTGACGCATGCTTGAAATTGAAAAAAAGAAAATATAGTTCAATTGATTAAATATTACCGATTGCTGTGAAAGAATGTGCCTAAATATTATTATTAATATTATTAATAATATAATTAAGTAAATTAGCGTTGCAGCCTCGAATAAGTTACCTTGTTATATTCACCCCTAGTGAAAGTCTCCGGACAGAGAGTATATACGCAGCAGCAGATGCCACAATAATGCTCGGGTAAATCCCGAGTTTAGGGTGGTACGGTTTCTTTGATTCACTGATTCGGTTCATTAGAAGAGAATCGACTCCATGAACTGAATCCTTGTTTATACGTAGTAGTCGCGTGTAGTTAAGTTCATGATGTTACAGTAATAAATATAATTATTTAAAATAAAGGTAGATCGGGAGAATAGCTACCCCCTGCTCCAAAGCCCCCTGTACGTATAAATCTCCATAGCAACGTACTCTCATTAAGTGAACTGATTATTCGTATTTTTCACGCTACAAAATTAATTTTATAACCTGCACAATTCTTTAACCAACGCATTTTTTTTCACCAAGTGGTCCGCGACGTGCTACCGCACGTCGCTACCCGACGGATCCAACGTGCTACGTTCGCGAGGGCCTTCCGGCCCTCGCTCTCGAGACCTGGTTCGCGCCTTCGCTGTCGCTCCGGCGCTCACGCTGTATTGTATACCTCTCTCACTTTTAAGAGAATTTATTTTAAAGGGAACACTCACTTTTAAGAAAATTCATACCTTCCATCTCAGTAGACACACAAACCTATTTGAAGAAGACTTGAAATGCGAAAATACACACAATTCCACGCCAACAAATTATCAGGTGACTTCTCATTTAACATTGAACATAAATAATTCAGTTGTTATAGTGAACTGCGCAACTATAAACATAGGAATCGCGAGAAATAATGAATCATAAAAGGAACCTAAGGAACCGTGCCACCCTAAACCCGGCATCAACCTAATGCTAGCTGTCGCCGTAGCGATTATTATTTTCGTTTCCATCTCGCAAATAAAACACAATACCTCACTCGTCTTTCTACTCCTTACACTGCGAATTCGTAACTATGATCATTCTTCCCGCTAATTTCATTTATTTCCGTAAATTCGATGTTCAATTGTTAAACTTCCAGCGCTTTTTGCGGCGTTCAGAGGAAGTATTTTCATCACGATTACGTACAGACAGCATACAGACCAGAAATGACCGTGTAAAACGGTGGAATCAAGTTCATCCAGTTTTGGTACGCATAGAACCGAACGTCCTTTTTCCATCCAGTTTCTGTACAGAAAAATGATGAAAAAAGGATGAAAAAATGACCGTGTAAAACAGGCTTAAGGAGGTAGACTAGTAGGAGTAGACATTTCGCGACATTGGAGCATTCTATCCGCAGACGGGAACTGTTCAAAGGAAGTAATTGAAAACAAGCCTGAGGAGCTCCCTATATAATTATTTTCTCTATACTTAAACCATAGACAAAGGAGGTATAATTATTTATCTGTGCTTAAACCCTCCGATCCCCACTGCGGACCGGGAGCGTTAGCTCAGTGCATCAACCGGTCACTCCAGCGCCTCTGTTCGGGAGGTCCTAGGTTTGAGTACTGACGGCGGCAGGATTTTCGACGCTAGTTTTTCCGCAAGACCGAATTCCGTCGCTGTCTGGAGGCGAATTCTAGCGGCCGGCTGCTCTGATCGGGAGTTTTCCGTGGTTTCTCCGACCAACACCAAGCGAATCGGGCCACGGACCGCGCGCGATCTTTCTTTCCTCTTCCTTGTTCTATCCTCTTCCCTTACACACTCACTCACACACACACACACACTTACACTAACATGCACTACACTACGACATATTCCGGGAGACCGGTCGAGAGCTCCTGGTTTATTTATTTATTTATTTATTTATTTATTTATTTATTTATTTATTTATTTATTTATTTATTTATTTATTTATTTATTTATTTATTTATTTATTTATTTATTTATTTATTTATTTATTTATTTATTTATTTATTTATTTATTTATTTATTTATTTATTTATTTATTTATTTATTTATTTATTTATTTATTTATTTATTTATTTATTTATTTATTTATTTATTTATTTATTTATTTATTTATTTATTTATTTATTTATTTATTTATTTATTTATGTAACGTCAAAAAACAGTTCAAACTGCGTATGACGTGCTATGGGGAAAAATGAATTGTGTGCACATTTTCAAAATTCTGTGATCCCTACACTAAGTCATACACTACTTAAATTTAAAAAAATAAAAACAACAACAACCCTCCCATGTAATAAAATCTATTTTCAAGGATAAATAAGCAATAAATTTTGGCTCTTATCCATGTTGTCCTTCGGAATAATACTTCCTGCCGCGACAACATGGAAACGATAATTTGAATAATTGTATTTCCCACTGAATTCTAGAAGACGTGCACAGAAAATGAAGTTACATTTATGTCCAGAAGCAAAACAAGGGGCCATCTCAGCATTTGCTCAATGGATCAGGGAAACTGGACGAAAAACCTGATCGAGATGGGGGTCATTGACCCGGAGGCTGTGTACAATACTTGTTACAGGTTGTTTATACACATTTATACAGTCCAAATGGTAATAATGCATTATGTATCATTGTTAAAATTAATGTTACTTTTCTTGTGATGCTCAGTATAGTCTCTAATTGTATAGAAACAGTTATGCAGCAGAAACGATTTCACTTGGGATTTAAACTTTTCTATCGAATTTAATCGTTTAATGTCGTCTGGCAAAGTGTTGTAAAATAATGTACATGTATTGTAAGTGAATTTTTTGTAATTAGCTGTTGATATTGTCACCTGATGAATATGATTTCTACGTCGAGGGTTATAGTAATAGACATCGGCATTTTCTGAAAATATATTCCCGCCCTTAAGCAAGTCATTTTTGACAAAAACCACTGATTCGTAAATAAACAGACAAGGTAATGGTAAAATTCCTAGATTAATGAAGAGAGGCTTACATGAATCACGTGGGTGGGAATTGGTTATTATTCGTACGATTCGTTTTTGTAATCTAAAAGTCTGGGAGCTATAAGATGTATTTCCCCATAATATTATGCCATATCTCAGGCGGGAATGAACATTCGCGAAATATACACAACGAGCAGTACGAAGGCTGACTGAATTTGCAAGAATTCTGAACGCGTAGCATAATGAACTTAAGTTTGTGTTCAATTCATTTAAATGGACGTTCCATTTAAGGTTTGACTGAATTGAGAGACCTAAAAATTTTGTTGCCTTAACATCAGTCAATGGTACACCGTTCATTTTCAATGGAGCACAGAATTGTTTATTTGAAATGGAAAACTGCATTAAAACCGTTTTCTTTTCGTTTACTATTAATTTGTTATTTCGGAACCAATTTGAAACATCTGATATTGTACTATTTACGGTTTCTTTATTGCAAAGGATGTTCGTATCATCCGCAAAGAGAACCGTTCTTACGTTTCGAATCGTCGAGGGCATATCGTTTACGTAAAGTAGGAACAGAATAGGGCCTAAAATCGATCCTTGAGGAACTCCACGTGCAATGGGCAAAGAGTCGGAAAGGTGCGTACGTAATGTTCCATCATTCCAGTAAGGTATTTCAACTCTCTGAGATCGTTGTTTAAGGTACGAACATAACCAATCTAGAGCAATACCACGGATTCCATATGAAGGTAATTTTGAAAGTAAAATGTCATGATCAATGACGTCAAAAGCTTTTGAGAGATCTAAAAATAATCCAATAGGTGCCTCGTTTTGATCCAATGATGAGGCGACATCTTTAAGAAAAGAAAATATAGCTGTTTCCGTTGATTTTGATTTTCTAAATCCATGTTGGCAATCTGAAAGCGCGTCGTGTTTACTGAGAAACGTTTCCATTCGTACGTAAAAAAGTCTCTCTAATATTTTTGAAAAAACTGATAGAAGAGAAATGGGCCGATAATTTTGAATTTCATTTTTGTTGCCTTTTTTGAAGAGCGGCTTAATTTTAGCTGTTTTGAAAATATCTGGAAACGTTCCGGTGCATAACGATGAATTAAATATGTGAGTTAACGGGTGTATAATGGCATACGCACAGGTCTTTAACAAAGCATCCGGAAATTCATCTAAACCGGACGAATATTTATTTTTTTAGTTTTTTAGTTTACCTTAGGTTTTTTAGTTTACCTTAGTTAGGGGAAACCCCACTAGCCGACGGTAGGTCAGCGCCGGATCTCCCCATACAGTGGAGGAAGATCACCAACATCTCCCGCGAAAAACATGCACTACACTTACGGGACTAATGACCTAAGGCTTTAGGAATCGCGCCGGAGTCGCTAACCAACCCTAGCCGTGGATGGAGCGGCGCAGAGGCGAGGGCGCGGGAGCTGCTCGGCGCGGTGGCCCTGCGGCGCGGGGAGGCACGCGCCCGCCAATTTAACGCCCATTGCCCTCGCCCTCGCCCAACCACCCCGGCCGCGCGCGTAGCTAACTGAATTCGATGCCGCCTCCCGCGATGATGATGATTTCCTGCCCCTGCCACCGCCACCGCGCGCGCTGACGGGCGGTGCCTCCGCTCCCAGCGACGCACGCCCACCAAACGGCCTTGGGACCAATTCCCTTTGCCTCTCTTCGCCACCACCCAATCGCCATTCCTTCCTCTCGTCAACTTCCGACGATTGGGTACAGTGTCTTGACAAAGAAGTAAGTGCGAGAAGAGGTACTCACTCATGCGAAATTTGTCGACAAAATGTATCATACTTTATGTTAATAAATATCATTACAGTTATAATTGACAGAAAAAGTTTCAAATTTGTTGAGAGTAAAAATGACAACAAAAATAAAATTTGTGTAGCCCTCAAGACTTTATTTGTAGAATCGAACATGATAATATAGCCGATTGTAAAATTATAACAATTTATTACTACTAAATATAATTTTTACTGAAGTGCTGAAAAGGAATACATTTAAATGTTTTTATACGAATTTTGATGTATTATTTTCGATTTATTTAACGTATAGCTAAACGCCGTATTTAACCTCTGGTTAAATACACACATGTAGAGACGGTGGTCAATTTTAACGTCCCCATTTTTCATTCCTTCATAGAACTAATATTTTCAAATTCAATAGCCAATAATTTTACCTTTAAATATTAAAATAATTGATTAATTGTATGGGTCTTCATACATAAAATACACATAAAAATATTTATAAAATAATGTATGGTTAACATTCTTTAATATCTTCAACATTTCTTGCAATTTTCCCTTGGATTAGTCGGAGAAATGAACGCATCTTGCGATCTGCTTAGTAACGAATAGAATATTCGATTGACGCAGGTCGATTAATGAATTTTGGCGTGAAATAACTATGTTATTGCGCTCTCCTGCGGTGGCTGTGAGGAAATACCGTAGAGACAATACAGAGCACTTCCCAGTTCTTCCACGCAACCCATGGAAACAAGTTACCACTGGCGCGCCTAGTGTCAGAACCGGATGATTCAGAATGAAAACCAAATGGAATCCAAATGGAAACGTCACTGTGATTTTTATGGAAGAAATACATGTTTTTAAATCGATCTGACGAAATGAGACTAATTTTTTCCCACTCTCTTTGTGATTTAATTATATTGAATCAGTCAAATTTAGGTAAACAATAATGTACAAAAAGAATGTTTTATTTATTTCAAGAATATAGTGGTTACAAATGCAAGTTTTTTCTTGCCTTAACACTTTCATTTCAAAAGATCACATACATTTGATTTTTTTTTCATTTGCTTTCTTTAAAAAGCACTGTATCAATTCATTGATACCTCTGCTTATGTACAGATTACTGTACTCCTTACTTAAAATAATCTCCAATTGAATATTAATGATTTGTTTTTTGACGTCAAGTTAACTTCGACGTAAACAATTTAAAAAGTCGTATTTAATCCTAGTAAAAAACATATTTAATAAAACCCATTAGAAAAGAAACTTACATCCAATTTATTTGGATAGAAAATGGTGGCATTCATATACTAGTTCATCAGAATACGCGAGTTTCTTCATTTTTGATGTTCGTCCAAATTCAATAAAACATTCCTACAACCTTGTGGCAAGGTACTACACAATCAGCCACATATATGAGAGTCAACAATCTCCAGAAATCGACCAGAAAGACAATGAAATAAAAATAAATGAAGCAGAAAACAAACACCTGCAGAGCACTGTACGAGTTTTCAGCAGGTTCTGCCCCTAGATGGAGCTTGCATCAGTGTTTCTGGAGATGTCGCGAAGTGTGCTGCGGGCGCCGGAGCGCCGCCGTCAGCACGCGAGGGCGGCAACGGGCGGAGGAGCTTCTCGGAAGGGCCGCAGGCGCCGCCGCCGCCGCTGCTCGAGAGGAGGCAGGATGAACAAGGCGATAAGGGAAGCCTTGGAGAGGATGTTGGGCTGATGGTGGGTTATTGAATTTTCCACTCCATTCTCTACCTAGCGCGGCAAAAAATCTAATCTAATGTGATCTCGTTCACTTGGAAATTCTTGTTTGGTCTTATTTTAGAATAAGCATGGCACTTCAGGCGTTCGTATGAATCGCAACCACTTGCTTTTGTGTGTGTGTGTGTGTGTGTGTGTGTGTGTGTGTGTGTAATTTAATTTCATTAAGTACGTTTTGTACATTCGTATCACAAGGATCTTCATTTGTTTACTTTTGTCTTCTTTCTGTTCATATTGGAAAGATATCGATACATATTTCGAATTGTACCTTTTTAAAGCTCTATTCCCGATCCCTTAAATTCAAACTCATTGAGGGAGTTGACCTCATAGAAAAATAGAATACCTCGCTCGGAATCTTTCCTTACTTTTATACATAAATTCTAGGTATTGAGGCATTCTTTTCGTTTCCCCTCCCGTTTGCTGACGAGCTTTCTGCTTATACGTGAAAGACAGATTACTCTCGTAAACCGGTTTTGGATAATGACTACCAGTCATTTTCTTCATTACTCTCTGAGGTTAGTTTCGTTTTTAGTTCAAGAAATATCTACGTGCGAGTAACATTAATCTTGAAGCTCGGGAATTGCTTTGGTTTTCTAACTGTTGCTTGACTCAGTTTTCGACTACTTAAATATGTTTTCTCAGGGAATCTAAGAAATGTATCACTCAACTTCAGGCGAATTTCTCACCCCGCAATTCGTTCTGTCACACAAATGGTATATGATTTTTTCCATGTATAGGAAACGTTTAATGAGTATAACGTAAACACTAATAAAGTTGAAAGGTCTTGCAAAAGCTTTCTCGTAGCTTCTTTATACTCTGTTTTTTTTCTATAAAAACTAGAAATATTCCTCAAAACATACAATATTTTAAAACTTAAAACATTTAGTCTATAGGGAACATACATACAATTTTTCTCTTTTGATAAAATGTACAAAAATATATGGTTAGGTGTTAGCTAGCCTTTCACTATATAGGCTTTAATACATTGCTGATCTAAAAACATTACTATTGTGATACAAAGGCATGCAAGGCTGCTACAGTCTTAAATGCGATCGTAGCTATTGATAATGAGGATAAAAAGTACTATCAGATATTTTAGAATGCTCTCAGGTATCCAGATGGCCATTTTAGATTATTTGGGCCATTTTAGACAATTACTTTCTTGGCTAGACCTATCCCGAGGTTTGAAAAATCGTACAAGTATAATTTTTAAGCTCAATGCATTTATTCAGCCAGTACTTAGCGCGTATTAAACTGCAGGTTGCGCATTAGACAAGAACGTAGATAGTAGGGTAGGTAAAACCATTACTTTTTTTGATAAATATCCTACACTGAAAGTTCATGTTATATGGTCACAATAATAATCACCTCCTGTCTCTTGAGGAAATATTGATGACATCAAAGTTTGCGTGTTTTCGCGTGGAATTACTGCTTGAAGCTGGTAAAAAAATGCGTCTCAACATGAAATTAGCGCATTGAGTCTTGAGGATGACGTCCTGGTTTAATTAGCGGTTAGTGCGGTTTCGTGAAAATGCAAACGTTGTGGTCCCACTTACCCCAATTTATTACTTTCATACATGTGTTGACACTTCTTAATTCCACTTCGTATAATGCACACACTATAAAACATTAATAGCGCAATTGGATATCAGTAATTTCGCATAGCAAAATATATTTATTTCATAAAATTCAATATTTCTAGAATATACCTTTCAATTAGAACAAAATTATTAGACAATCATACAATCTTCAAGGTTCAGAATCCATCTGTCTCAACATGATCTGCAATTTCTTCCAAAAAGGTTGAATTGTTTAATGATGATTATAATTCCTGATTATTTCTTCACTCCATATATTTGTGTCAAAAATATAACTAAGCGTTACTAGAGAAAGGGCTCTAAGATAGTACGGGCAGCAGCATATGAGCTTCCCTTGGTGTAATCCCGGGTTTGATTCTGGCCGAAACAAAAATGAAGTTGTAGTTTTTCAATTCAAATCGCCTCAGCTTCTGTAGCTTTGTGACGAAGGAAAACTCAGACAGGCGAAGTTTGCTAGTTACAGTGAAGGGAAGCGTCATGTTCGCCACATGTCTCTCTTGCCCTCAAAGCGTGGGAATTAAACTAGACTCAGGCAAGGAGTATTCAGTTAGCTAGCCCCCAAAAGTCGGAAATCGACCCAAAATGCCCAATACATACATTGGTGATGATGATGATGATGATGATGATGATATAAGACCATTGAATCCCCAAAAGAGCAAGGTCCTCCTGTCAGAACACAGGGGTGGTTCTGTTTATCTCTTATTGTAAACCAGTCCTTAAGAGATTCGTTTTATCACTGCAGTACTACTATCCAGTACCAGCCTGTCTATTCATTTCATTATTTACTATTTTAATACTAATACTGCACTCAATTTTTAGATAAATTGTAGTGTTACTTTTGTTGGTCCCTTTGCATTTCACTTTCTTTATACTTTTACTCTTATTTTAGTTTTTATATAACGTTTACTTTAGTATTTACAATTGCACTTATTCACATTCAGCACTTCCTTTCACTAATTCTTTGTGTCATTTGTTTCTCATGAGTCTTCCATGAGTCCCTGTTCCTTGCTACTCTTGATCATATGTTGCCATACACATTCCTAAAGACGTGGGCCCATCTTTGTTTACGACGTCGTCTGCTTCTTTTCCCGGTATTGGGTTCCAAGTTGTTAACATATACGTCCATCTGTCATCTTTTAATCTTGTCTCGTGCCCACCTCATTTCCAATTTAGTTGTTTAGCCCTTGCTGCTAAATTCTTTAAACCGCTCAGTTTACCAATTTCTTCATTCTTTACTTTATCTTTCAGTCTGATGTGTAGTATTTTCCTCTCCATGTTTCTTTGCCATACTCTTAGATATTTCATATCTTGTTGTGTTAAACTTCATGTTTGTACTCCATATTATAAAACCGGAAATACACATCTCTCTGGAAGATGAAATTTTAATTGTCTGTTTATATTTTGGACCTCAAAAATAAATTTCAAGGACCAAAATTGTTCTCAAGCTAGTCCTATACATACATTATTCGATAAAAATATTTGAATGTGTGTATTTGGCATTTCGGGGTGGGATTAATCCGACTTTAACCAGCTAGCGGGGTGCACAGACCAGGACCCTGTTTTCATTTGCTACCCACGCCTGGGGGTAAGGGAGACTTGTGGCGAGCATGACGCATTGCCATCATTGTAGCTTTCCTGACCTCCCTGAGCTTTATGTTCCATTACTCAGCTATAGAAACTGAGACAATTTATATTAGAAATCTACAACTTCATTTTTGTCTCGGCCGGCAATCAAATCCGAGACCACCTCAAAGAAAACTAGCAAGCTGAGTCACCCGAGGCGTGAATAAAAATATTTATGCGTACATTATAAATATTTGTATTGAACTGATAATCAGGAAGCAAAAATACTTGTAGGTGGTTCCTCAGAATGACATGGGGAAGCGGAAGAGAAGTAATCTCAGGTCTCTCGCCATTTATCAAGAGGTAGCGGATTAAAGGTAACGCCTTCCCGGCCTGTCGGCCATTCAGCAGCGGCCGGAACACGAAGTCTTTCTTCCTCCTCCTGCTTCGCCGCCGCCGCCGCCGCCGCCCCCTCCCACCCGCCGCGCCGGTTTCTCTGGCCGTTTCTCTTCGCGGACAGGTAGTGCAGGTGCGAACGCCACGCGTGCCCTGCGGATGTGAGACTCTGGCACCGCCTCCAAACCGCCATCCCCACCCTTCTCCCCGCCGCCGCCGCCGCCGCCAACGCTGCGCTTGGCCCGCCGCGTGTTTTATCACGGAAGGTGGCGCTGTTATTTCTCCCGCTGGATGGCACGACCCGGCGCCGACCTACGCATAGGTTTCTCCCCATCCATGTATATCCCACCAGCGGGGCTTTACCCAGCCGGGACAAGCTCTAAGCTTCCGACTGCCCCTCAAAATGTGTGGTAGTGAAGTCATTGTAAGTGTAAGTGTGAATAAGTAACGGGTGAAGATAGGACAAGGAAGAGGAAGGAAGGATCGCGGCGATCTGTGGCCCGTTTGCTGAAGCACTGCTTCGCCATTTGCTTGGTGTTGATCGGAGAAACAACGGAACACTACCGATCAGAGCAACCGGCCTCTAGAATTCTCCTCCAAGCGGAGATTAAATTCGACCCACCTATCTAGCTAGTGTCAAAAATCCTGTCATTATTGAAACTTGAACCCTAGGATCTCCCGACCATCTGACGTTGTCGCACCTTCGACACCAGAAACATAAGCTCGTTTGATTTCAGAGATTGTCTGGAGGAGAGTTCTAGCAGACGACTGCTCTGATCGGTAGTTTTTCTTGTTTTTCCCATCAATATGAAGTAAATTCGAGAGCTGTGGGTGGCTCACGGGAGATCCTACCTTCCTCACCTCTTCCCCTCCTCACCTCTCATCTTCTTCCGCTTACACTTACATGCACTACATTATCACACGTGAGATCAGACGAAAGCTTGAAGCTTGTCCCGAATGGAAAGGTATCCCTCTGGGAGACGGGAGAAAAACCGTAAGTCGACGAGTAGGATGGCGTCGATTCTTACGTTCAACTGGAAAGGAATATCGTCACCTCCCCGACGTGCACTACACTTATTGTACCACCAATAAACCAAGTTATGGTTGTGCTCGGAATCAATAAACACTCATTCACTCACTCACAAACTACACGCTGCCACAACTCTGCACCGCTGCACCCCATCATAGCCGCCGCACCACGCTGCAATATTGCCGCACCAATGCCTTGCTGCATCTTCGCGTCTCGTTGAACGGAACGCTCGGCGCTCCGAAGGATCGTAGCATCGTTGTATCAGCATTCTCTGCAGATGCGAGACGTTTAGGCCGTGTCTGCATATCTGTGTTGGCAGCTCTCTTTCAAGCCCGATCGCCATCCCCAACGCAACCGTGCATCAATATGCACCGTGCAGGCCCCGTCGCAACCCCATATTGGCTACGCTGCATTGCCACGCGGAAGCGCATTTGCATCGCTGAGCTTCGAGTCACTCTAGCTGCGCTGCCGGACTCCCATCCCCTCGCACCAGTCCGGTCAACTAGAGTGAGAGTTCCGACGCGGTCTCACAATATCAATGTGTCTCTGATCACACGATCACCAGGGGATTCATTTTAGTGATGGCGCTGTACGATTTGTGTATAGAGTGTAAAGTTTCATTGATACCTAAGGCTAATAACCGGTAGCGGTAGCTCAGTGCATCAACTGATGTCACTGCAGCGCCTCTAACCGGGAGGTCCTAGGTTCGAGTCCTGACGGCGGCAGGACTTTTTGACACTAGCTGTTCAGCTAGATCGAATTCAGCTGCTGTCTGGAGGAGATTTATAGCGGCCGGCTACTCTGATCGGTAGTTTTCCGTGGTTTCTCCGATCAACACCAGGCGAATGCCGGAGCAGTACCCTACCAAACGGGCCACGGACCGCGCGCGATCTGTCCTTCCTTTTCCTTGTCCTATCCTCTCCCCTTATACACACACTTACATTAACACGCACTACACTACCACATATCTCGGGAGACCGGTCGGGAGCTTAGAGCTTGTCCCGGCTGGGGCGGTGCCCCGCTGGTGGGAGAGTCCTGGTTAGGGGGAAACCCCACTAGCCGACGGTCGGTCGGCGCCGGATCTCGCCACCCAGTGGGGGAAGGTCACCGCTATCTCCCGAGAAAAAAACATGCACTACACTAACGGGACTAATGACCAGAGCAGTTGACGCGCCCGGAAACATGAAAAAATCAATCAATCAATCTAAGGCTAAAACTCCATAAATAAACATTTTTACCACGTACGTTTTAATTTGATTTTATTCTTCTTCTTCCAATAAACGTTTCCACTTCTTCCATTCGTATCTTTTGGTTCCCACTGATTTATTTTTCCTTTCTGAACAGAACTAAATCTGGAACCTCATTTTCTCGTCTGATAACCGGCATAGTAGTGATTAATATCCTTACTGACAGCATTTTACTATCCTTAAGATCATCACACGCGTCGATGTTATTAACTTATTTTTTGTCGTCAAAGTCATGATTGCCATCGTTGCCAGCCACGAGTCTCTTCATTATTTCTATTTGATAATATATTCCACCTCCGCACTTTGATTTTGTTGCGAAAATTCTTTTCATCAACATTTGTATTAGCTCGCACGTCAGGACACTGAGTATTTATCTTTCAGAAAACTATCTGAGCCTGGCAGTTTTCTGTTAAGGAGTTTGAAATTGGAAACATTCCATAAATGATAGTAAATTACAGTAAGTACTAATCGATTTGAAGTATTCTAAGCAGTGCTCGTTTTGTTTTTATCGCAGACGATCAGGAATATGATTATTGTTTTTATCAAGCCACTGAGAGGGTTGTTGTGGTCAAAATGTTCACTGTATGTGTTGAACATTCTTCAAAGACAGTTTGAGTGGAAGATGATAAACACAAAACTTCCAGTGTAGTTGATCAGCATTAGGTTGGGGAGTGCATTTATATGCTTTACTGCCATAAATTCAGTCTTATTTTTTGAATTCTGTAATTTTTTCTTTGTCTCAAGTTTTTTACAGTATGTGAAAGTAATTTGTATGTATAACGTATTTAAGAACCCAGAATTGGTTTACAAAAATGTAAAAATATTAATAAAAATTAAAATAATATGAATGTCTGCCTTAAAAATCAAAGGACCTTCCGAGAATTTAAAAATATCAAAAAAGCAGCCCTTTAAGCGATACCAAGAAATTTAACCTCCGTAAAGGAAGTTCTTCTGCTTCCCTCGCTGGGCGCGACAACAGTCCACGCGGCGGAGCGAACGGTACGTGATGCCCAAGACGAGGTAACAGTTGTGATGAATTAAATCTATTTAACATTCTAAACTTAATGACTGAGGTAGAATTATCATGACAATTATACATTTCGATATTGGTTATCAAGTGTAAAACAGCGCCCTTTTGTCATTTCAACGGCGTACTAAGTATGGTTTGATGGACAGTGAATTCTTATACTATCTTTATGTCACTATAAAATAAAAAAATTAGAATACATAAAAGTCCTACTACAGTTTGTGATTGAGTACTTTCTGATTATGTTAATTGATTCACATTCCACTGTGGAATATGAATACAAATTGTATTCTCTTTCTACTCGAGGTATTAACAAAAATAGTACGTTATGCTGGAAGCCAGCACTGAAAGAGATGAACACACTACGTAAGAAAGGAAATCAATGCAGTACAAATAGGTATAATTTTATTGAAAACACGAATTTGATTGAGATTCCCATCCAGATCACGAAGCGGTATGACACCTGCGAAAAGATACGTTCTTTTCGCCTTTCAGAAAATGTTTGTGGAGAGGCTAAGAATATATGGCTTCTGAGAAAATGCTGAATGCATTCTTTCTACAGTTTCTTTCCGATAATTAACAATCCTACATCATTGTATTTACCTATTTGAAAACGTTACAATACTGGAGTGAAAAACTCCAGTATTCCATTTAATATATCAAAGTTATTTCAATATGTCCCAAATAAAACACGCTAGAAACAAAAAAAAACTAAATATGTTATTCCCCTCCTCCCATCGTCCATATGAACTTTGCACAAATCGCACCCCGATACCTCAAACAGTTTTGAATATATTTGCTCTGGCCATTTTCTGTACCTCATTATGTATAGACTCAATGCGAGAATCGAACCTACAGTTCTTGGTTTCGAAGAGGTGTTACCGTCTGAGCTATCACCGCAATCTGGGTGGACATTTTCTAACGAAGATGTTGATTAACAGAATGACAATCGCAAAACATAGATTTGTACTTAATTAATCACCACGACAAAGATAAAAATAAATAATTGAGAATCGCATTGTGATAGAGGACATATAGGCAGGCTTGTAAATATCTTTTACCTTGGTTCTGGTAGCAGGAGGTTTATGACACATCGTATAATCTTCCAAACAAATTATGGAGGTCGTAAAACGTGTGGAGCGAACGGAGTACAGTAGCTCGCGTATTTTTATTTCAGAGGAATTTTGCTGGAGGCCAAGCCTGACATTAAACGGCCTGGCGAAAAGTTTTCGAACACAAACTGACGCTATAATTTTGGGTCTGAGCTAATCAAAATTCTGTTTTAAGCATACATTTCTACAAGCTTTGGTGCACATTTAGGCCGCAATAAGTCTAATATGACCGGTTTGTGTAGACCTCATCCCCGTGTGGTCAATTAAAACACGTGTTCAAAAATGTCTGGGGGGCAATATTTAAATATTATCTCGCACTAATCCATTTTCTTAAGAATGCATGCAGCCGATAATATTTGCAAGCTTATCAATGTTTCAAACATGTGGGTACTCCGAGACAATTTCGATGATATATTGTGCTGTTGTTTATAGCAGCAAAGGAGTGTTGCCTCGAGGGAATATGCTTGTAGAGCTGAACAACGTATGCCGCATATGTCCTTGTTACGAAGTAGCTCGTTTGCTTCATCCACCTGCCGCGCGCAGCCTTGAGCGTGTCGGTAAGTGCCTTGACACGCCCGCGTGGGAGAGATCATAACCGTTTAAGTAAGACGTTCATCAAGCAAATTCCGTTGGCCTGGGCGTTTGATGGGCTGCCAAATACCCATGATATATGAGCGTGATATTGAAAATAGCGATGATGATTGAAAGCAGATACCATCGAGCCCGTTTACAACCTATTGGACGCGAAACGGAAAGCAGAGTGTGACGGAAGATAAGGAACCGGCCGCACGCCGCTCCTCGCCCTCGCTTGGCGCTGGGAGTGGAGGCGTGCTTGGAGAGAAACACAACGAAACGCCGCCCCTTAAACTCATTTTCTTAGGGAATCCAATAACTTTCTTTAATTATAATTATATTAATTTTGTTATTATTATTCATCGTTATTATTATTATTATTATTATTATTATTATTATTATTATTATTATTATTATTATTATTATTATTATACGGTTATCTTCAGTCACACAAATGATACGATTTAAATCAGGATTAAAAAAATAACTTACAAATTTACAACTGAAATTACGTTTCTGAAGCCTTTGATTGTTAGACCTAACCAGATGTCCAATGCCAAAGTGATGACATGTGAGAATGCTGATCAATAATATTTTATCAGGTAATTGTCAACTCTAGATAATTATCTTCCAAGTGTTGAGTAAGACTTCTGGCAATCTGTGGGATTTCAATTGAATTAATTCCTGTGGCCTAGAATTGTTGAATTTCGAAAGATTATATTGACTGTTTCATTCATGAAATTAGTAACATTAGCGTTTTGGTGTATCCCATTCAGAGTGACGTATATAAAAAAAGAACTCCTTTTCTATCCGATTTTTGCAACCACTTTTCTCTGCTGCCCAATCATAAGTTGCTATACAGCGGTTATACGTGATGTAAGCATGAGTTTCAGTAATAAAATGAATATTTAGCACATTCTGAAAGTATTCTCTGGAGATAATTTTACTTATGGAATAGTCATATTAAGTACCACTCGTGGTAAATAATCATTACGTTCGTGACTGAAAGGAGCGATTCTGCTTGCCATTCTTCAAATGAAGAATGCATGCAACGCAGCGTGTAATAAGTTTTAGCGCCTTGAAATTCGTATTCTCCTCCACAACAATTCCCGACAGACACAACTTAAGCAGTATCCACAGGGACAACTGATGTTTGGAGCCAGCGCAGAGATCAATGAATTCCCTAACTCAAGTGGACCGCTTTCAGATGGAATTATTTTCATTCCCAGCGTCCAGGTGGAAGCGCGCCCCGCGGTTCGTGATGCAGCCATAAAAGCGCCTCGCGCGCGGGATTGGCAATTAGAGTGCCACGTGAGCAGTGAGTCCGCGCGCAATCCATCACGAGCAGTGACACCCTCCGCTGCAGCCTTGCCCCGCTCACCCACATCCTCGGCCACTGCAACGCAAAACCTCCCTGTGAAGATTATCAATGCATTGCGAAACTAGTAGTGCTACAGAATGGCGCAGACTTTCTCGTAATAAAGTTTTCTCATTTCCTTGGTGTGGACTGACATTACGGTCTTGCCCCATCCTCTTACTATCTTGCTCCATACTCTGTTTTACTGTCTTGCTCCATATTCTGGCATCGATCGTCCCACACAGTACACTTTTTGGCATTTTCTCAACTTTTTGATTTACTAATAGTAGAACCGAAATATTACTTCAATAGTATTAAAGAAGAGTAAAACCTCGAGCAAAATTGAAATTTTCGTTCAAAAAGATAAAGCCGTTTCTTAGAAAATGGTGATTATTGTAAATTACTGTAAATGCGAAATTTGAAGCTATTTTCACAAGATCCTATTGAGAATTCGAAAAACTTCATTTGAAATCATTTGAAGCAATTCCACTCATAAATGCAACAATATTGTATACAAATTGATGGAAATGTGCATATTAACGGCCTGAGAGATATTTTAAAAAACTATATTTGTGTTATCTTTGAAAAAAAACAATAGAATACACCATAATAAACTTTACGGTATATTAAACAGTTCAATTAGCACTAACCTTTGAAAAAGTTTGAAGAAAAAATTTGGAGCCATTTTTGAGAAAATGAGTTTTGAGCGTTTCTGAAAATGCGGAATTTTGAGCTCATTTTCACAGACAACTGTTGAGTTTTCGAGAGACTTTATATGCCATTATATAAAGCACATGTACTCATAAGTACAATAATGTAAAGAAATCGCTTCTTATGTAAATATTACCGACGTGAGGGACAAGTAAAAAATTAAATTTTTGTAATATTTGAAAAAACAAAAGCATAGAGCAATATGGCGTTTCTGTCAGCGTTTAGGGTACATTTGGCACTACCCCTACCAAAAATTGAAGCCATTATTGAGAAAATCTTGGTTTTGTAATTTTTTAAAATTGTAAATAATGCACGCACTATTGCAAGAAAACTACTAAAATTTTCCAAAAAATCTAAATTGCGTTAATGAAAGAACTATTTATAGACAAAAAGTTTCATTCGAAGGAAAAATCTCTGCCTTCAACTTTATAGTTGTAGGAACATGCAGAAAAAATTCAATATTTTCCCATTCTCGAAAATTCCGAAATAACCATGAAAATCGAACCTAAGCTATCACTATAAGTGAACTTTATTCTTACAAGAAATTTAAAGAAAAAGTTTGGAGCCATTTTTGAGAAAATTTTGAAAATGTGCCGGAGGCTTTATGTAAAGTACTCTCAAATTTCAAAGAATGTTTTTCAAATTTTCAAAGCTGAAACTGGAGCCAGATGGAGAGGGGTTTCTTCAATTTTGAAAAATCCTATACATGGTTTACGCACTAGTAGTGTTCACAGACGGACGGAGGAACGGAGAGACGAACGGATGGAGTTTTGAAAAAAACACTGGGTATCAGGTTGCCCCAAAACGTGTATTTCTGTTAAAATCTCGAGATCAATTTTCCACTGGATTACATAACTTTCTCCAAACTTATTAGTCATATATATGTACGTATACGAGAAAGTAACTAGTGGTGGTACAGAATGGCGCAGATTTTCTCGTAGTGAAGTTTTCTAATTACCGTTGTGTGGGCTAGCTTTTTGCTCTTGCCTCCATCCTCTTGGCAGGCTGGCATCAATCGTCTTCCTAAATATTTTTTTTTAATTTTTCAGTTATTCGGTTTCTCAATAGTAGATCAAACTATTACATATCAAATATTAAAGAAGGGTAAAACCTAGTACTAAATAGAAATTTTCATTGAAAAATTTGAAGACGTTTTTAACAAAATAACGATTAATCATTACTGTAAATGAGAAATTTAAAGCTCTTTTTCAAAGGGAATCTATTGAGTTTTCGAAAAACTTCATTTGAAGTCATTTGAAGAACTTTTACTCACAAATTCAATAATGTACTTAAATCGATGGAAATGTGCACATTAACAATGGGAGAAATATCTTCAAACAATCACATTTCTGTAATTTTTGAAAAAACAAAAGAATACACCACAATAAACTTTACGTCATATTAAATAGTGCAATTAGCAGTATCCATTTGAAAGTTTGGAAGAAAAAATTGGAGCTATTTTTGAGAAAATGTCTTTTAAACGTTTCTGAAAATGCGGAATTTTGAACTCATTTTGAAAGAAAACTGTTGAGTTTGAAAGAAACTTTATTTTACATTATTTAAAGCACATATGCCCATAAATATAATAATGTGAAGAAATTGTCTGTCATGTGAATATTACCGACGTGAGAGACAAGTATTAAAAATTACATTTTTGTAATTTTTGAAAAAAACAAAAGAATAGAGCAATATGGAGTTTATGTGACCGTATAGGGTTTGTTTGGCACTCACACTACCAACGATTTAAAGAAAAAATTTTGATCTATTTTCATAAAATCTTGTTTTGTAATTTTTTTAAATTGCAAATATTGCACGCACAATTGAGCGAAAACTAAATTTTAAAAAAAATATGCATAACCTTAATGAAAGAACTATTTATGGACAACAAATTTTATTTAAAGGAAAAATATCTATCTTTAATTTTGTTGTTGTAGGAAGACACCGGAAATAATACAAACTTTTCCAATTTTCGGAAATTCAGAGTTAACCGTGAAAATATGACCTATACCGCCTTTATAAGGGTGTTTTACTCTATTCTGACAAGAAATTTAAAGAAAAAATTTGGAGATTTTTTGAGACAATTTTGAAAATGTCCGAAGGGCTTCATGTAATGTACTTCCAAATTTTAAAGAAGGTTTTTCAAAATTTCAAAGCTTCAACTAGAGCCAAAAAGACAGGGGTTTCTTCAATTTGGAAAAAATTCTACACACGGTTTAGGCGCTAGTGTTCACAAACGGACAGACGGATGGACGAATGAACGTTTTGCTTCCAATTGGTTTTTTGGCATCAAGGACCCACAAAACAGAGATTCTGGCTACACGACGTGGTAGAGGATTTTTTCTCTTAATTTAGCAACGTGTTTTATGCACACTTTTGTTACCAGAGCCTGGTAGTGATTTTTTTTCGCCGAAAATCCGCCGTTTTTTTCGCGCAGCATTACACCAATTTCTCTATACTATGTATATTACTCCTTACATATACGAGAAAGTAAAAACAGGAAACACGATATTCGATTGTTCACAATTACCTGGTCTCTACAGGCGTTACTCGTTACCTCGCCTCTACAGCGGAGGCCTCTATTGGCTTTTCCGCACAGGTTTTACATTTTAATTATTAGTGGCCAATAAAAATCGACTTGATTAGAAAACAAAATATTGTTGAACTAAAAACAAACGAGAAAATAATATAATTTTCGATGTGTTATGTTTGCTTCGAGTAATTTTACAAACTGCGATGAAACAATATGAGCAACGTACAAACCGAATCATAATATTGTGGCTCCTCAAAACGTTTTCGGTTTCCTTTTGGTGCACTTCCCCTAAGTGCCCATCCGATACAGCGATCACTGACACATTTCTCAGATGCAGGCATGTTTGTTTTATTATGTTCCAGTATTATTCATGATAATTTCTTACAAGGAATTGCGCTTAATTATTAAAGTATTTTAACTCTTATCACAAACAGAGCAAAAACACCCAGATTTACTTCTCAACTTAAGGTTATCAGAAAAACAACTGCAACAGGAAAAAGTCAGCTGTGTGCAGAGTAAATTTTAAGCTTTTAATTAAAAGTATTGATAAGGTGTTCTGCCTCTAAGTGACTCCCATCTCTTTCGAAATAAACAGATCAGCTTCATTTCACATCCAATACTTTCGAGAGTAAATTAACGCTGTATCTCCGAACTTCTATAAACAAAAATGATAACGAAATAAAAAATAACGCCTGAAGTCGTGTAAATCTATTCTCGCTTTCTTATCTCACATTCTTAGAGTTTTGGGGTGAGTAGTATTTTGTGTTCTACAAATAAATAGTATTAAATATCAGGTAATAAAAAGGTTTTCCTCAATGGCGTCAATAAGATTTATCAGAATTATAAATTAGAAAATCGAGATAGCTCTTGATATGCAAATATATAACTTCTCATTAAATGACCCGTTTCTACGATCTCAAAAGGTATTTTGTTCGTGATCTTATTTTGTTCGCTGACAATAAAAAATGAGAGATTTTATGCTGTATGCGTTCCTTTCAAGAGCAATGAGACCATTCATGAAATAAAAATTACACGAATGAAAAAAATCTTTGCTACTCTTTGTATTTCTTGGGTAAAATATATTTTTAAAAGAAGTTTCACCACTAAACGTTTAAGAGGTGGCACTAAGAGGGCAATAAGTTTGACATGTTTATTTTAATATTAATGCCGTGCATATGTGCTAACATCATTCTACACTTGGTGAAAAACAAAAATAATTGTAAAGAGCTATGTACATCAGGAATAAAAAAGAACAACATTTACTTATTAACATCTGAATATTATTTTAGATAAGATATATTAACAATTAATAATTTAATTTTTCCACAAAATGACAATATTTTCTAACTCGCGTTCAAAAATGAAGTAAATTAAATACTATTCATAGAAAAATGTTGTATTATTTGATTTAAAGTTGGCAATATAATCTTATTGGGATCATCTTGACAAAAGAACAAAGGTTTTTTTTCAGTAAATAAATTAGAAATTTTGTTTTTTGTTTTTAAATTTTTTTCCTTACAGCAATTACCGGACCATTTTATTTCACATATTATCAAGTAATTTCTATGATGCAAATTAAATTTGTGTGAACCTGTTGTGAATTTACTATTCAAAATATGCGAAACGTTTCACTGTACCGTAAATACGTTTGGAGCGTTGATTTTAATATTTCCTTTGATGAAGATCCCCTGTTATTTATTATCTGTGATATATTTATTAGTTCACATGCCACTGTGCATATTGTGTGTGTTAATCTCAGCTCGTTTTGAAAGAGTCGCTTCTGTCTTTAGCCATTTTCTAAAAGCATCATCACTTCGTATTCTATAATGTAATAATTGAGATGTTCTCTACGGCATTTAAAAAAATCAATTTGTAACTTGTATTTTTAATGAGTTTTCTCTGCAAACATTATTATTATTATTATTATTATTATTATTATTATTATTATTATTATTATTATGTGCAATCTACATATAATTAAATATCTTGCTAGATCATCTTTAAAAATTCTCCAAAACAAAAAACTTAGAAATTAGTCTTCGGGTTGATTTCGCAGGCATTGCCCTTTTTGAGGGTAGTAATCATTTGCGTCATCTGTCGATTACATATTCGAACTAATCGGGTTCTAGAAGCCTAATTATTGCTTGTGATCGAAAAGCTAGTGGTTTAAATCGGAAGTTGACAACAAGAAAACTCAGAGAGGAGGCCGTAACGATTCATTTTAATTCAATTGGCCCACCCCTTTCTAATGAGAATAGCACGTCTGTATTATAAGGTACGAGGAGGCTTATCAGGAGATCTCGGGGGCCAAGTATTATATCAGAGTTACCGCGAGCACAAGAGAGCCCGGAGGTTGTGGCAGAGAGAGCCAGTGGAGAGGGGCAGGTGGCGGTGGCGGTGGCGTCGGCGCTGGGGTCGGGGCCAGGAGAGGAGGCTGTGTTCGCGAGAGAAGAAACACGCGGTGACGTTGTGGAGGTGAACGTAACGGTAGAAACAACAGTAGCAAAGCACTACGCGAAGCGACTGCAGTAGAAAGAGAGGGCACAATGGTCCTGGGAGAAAGAGAGGCAGTGCATCTGAGTGCTGGAGGAAGCAACGTTAGAGACGGCATGTGCGAGCGAGGGGGGGGAGAGTAGGTGGTAACATCAATCACTGTCGAGGGCTTTCACCTGACCGGCCCTGCTCCGTCGCCCTCACTCCAGACACTACTCGGGTCCGTTGCCAGCTTCCAGTGGGGCTTTCGGAGCCTTCCTATCTCGCGTCTCAATACTCAACATCCACTAACTGCCAACTTCGCCACTATTATCAATCTGCGCCTTCGATTTCCTGGCGTCCTATTTGCTATCGTCAGCTTTCTATCCGTCGTTTTTGGCTTTTCACACACACAAACGTAAGTACAGCAGAGTAAGCAAGCGTGCACACGCATACACACACACACAAACAGAACACTGCACTAACAAACTCCCACACACACACGCATACTTTCATTCACACTCATTTTGCGACTCCACAACTCTCATCTGATTCCCTCAATAATTCTCGGGTTTATGGCTGATTGCTTATGCCGTTGGTTCAATCGGCTCCAAATTCGATGTTGTTGATTTCACCTACTGGGGGGCGACAACCACTGTAGTTCGTTTCATGAAACTGTTCCCCCTAAAATTCTCACAGATCACAATTTTTAATTAACGAAATGTATCCTCCTACTGTAAGTTCCAAAATGATTTTGCTTTCAAGCCCTTCTCATTGCATGAAGTCGTTTATGAGCAAGACAGGTATATTGACGTTTCACCATTTTAGATTGCGACAAATACTTGAACTGCTCATAAAGATTGGTCTACATGTAACGTTTCATCATAATAATTTTGTCGTGTCTAGTATAATTTGAAAACTCTGCTAGCATTCTAAAATGCCTGAAAGAAAAAAAAATATCAATTTTGACCGTATAAATAATAGGAAACTAAAAGAAATGTATCTTAAGAAAATTGCCAAACTCAAAGCTTTCTATACAGCTATATTTTTTGGAGCATTGTCAATCTTACTCACTTTCTGCAAAACGTCGAATTTTCCACCTACACACAAGGTTTATTTCACAAATCTTGTGTGATGAAGCAACACTGACACATTAGAAGTAAACAAGCCTTTTCTCTTCGTTAAAAAGTCATGATTTGAGGAAGCTAAATGAGAAACTTATTACAGATTTTTTTCACTTATTTAAGGTCGCTTTTCAACAGCTATGATTATATAGCGACATCTAATTTAACATTGATTTATAAATATGGGGTAACGGTAGCGGTACACGTAAACGGACGCACACAAGCATCCATACCCGGAGCGGGATTCCAATTCGCGACCCTTCAAGCCAAAGCAGCCACGGCCCTTCAGCCTTAGCGACCTCGGCTAACCAGGCAGGCCCTATTACAGATGGATATACGAATACATTTTTACTCTTTTCGAAAAGGATATGGATTTCGTTCCCTTTTTTCATACATCATACGACTGAAAGGAGAAGGCAACGAGGAAGATGTTACATCTTCTACATGTTTATCAGTTTTCTTAGAAAAGGAATAGTCTGCGGATTTGTCGCCAACGGCCCCATTCCTTGGAAGGAGCTCGCAGCTCTCTTTCAGATTTGATCCTCGAGCGCGAGAGAAGCGCACTGGCCGGAGGCTCGGCGCCGCTGAGGCCGACAAGAGCAGCGACCCCGGCCGGGGCGAAGGCCGGCGCGTCGCATAAGCGCGCAAATACGGGCAAAGGCATCCGCCGGCGAGCGGGCGCCGCCGCCGCCGCCGCCGCCGCCGCCAACTCTACAGCCACCTCCGCCACCACCACCGCCACCACTACAGCCGCCACCTCCGCCGCCCCCGCCGCCAACTCTACAGCAACCACCACCGCAGCCGCCACCGTCGCCGCCGCCGCCGCCTCCACCGCCGCCACCGCCCCCGCCGCCGCCGCCGCCGCCGCCACCGCCCCGCCGCCACCACCGCCGCCACCGCCCCGCCGCTCCGTCGCCGCCACTACCGCCGCCGCCACCGCCGCCAACCCCCGCCGCCACCACCCCGCCGCCGCCACCGCCGCCGCCGCCACCACCGCCGCCGCCACCACCGCCGCCGCCACCGGCCCGCCGCCGCCACCGCCGCCGTCGCCGCCACCGCCTCCGCAGCCGCCACCGGCCCGCCGCCGCCACCGCCGCCGCCGCCGCCGCCGCCGCCGTCGTAAATCAGAGCCGCTCGTCGCCACGCGCGCGCTCTGTGCACTGGGCCCAAACAGCGCACCGGCGACACTCGGCGAAGGAATCAAGAGGTAAAAGAGTAATGTGCAGACAACGAGCCAAATTGCGCCCGCACAAGCTACTTGCCCGCCTGCGAAGCTTGGTGCTCTTGCGAGCACGGACAACTTCCCCTGACTCCACTCTCATTTCCCCTCCAAGCGCAGAAAGGGCAAGCGCAAGCTGTCGCGGGGATGGTAAGCGCAGAGCGCGCTCGAAATAACTTGACGAATCGCAGCTTCTAACGAAAGCATGTTTGCCAGATGTTTTCAATCAACTGACTTCTCCAAAACCTGTCATGGGCTAGGAATCCAGTGATGTTCTTCCACCCAGGAGAAATTTGTACAGCTCTTACTTTTAAACCTCTAGCCAGTTTCCCTGAATGAAATGCCCAACAGCTCTAGTGAGCTATAACTTACCCTGTCCGCGATCTTGACTAGGCTGCTCTACCATTCTAGTGCTCGACTCCGAGCCGTGCGGACCTAGTAAGCGGAGCTCCCGCAGTTCGCCAGTTAACTACTATCCCATAGTGAGTGAACTTCGAAGTTGCAGTGAAAACTTAATTGATATCCTGTGATAAGTGAATGTCATGATACCAACTTATTAACAGGGCATGCAATAAGCAGTGCTCTTTTAACCCTAAAAAGCGGTGGATTGGACACCTCCTTCACAGGCGAAGCTCATCAAAACCCTGAAATGTTACTATCTAGTGAAGATACGAACTTCATCACAGATGCACCCTGATGTAGCACAACCCCGAAGCGAATCTCGAGGTTGGCGTCACAACAGTGCACGCGACCAACGCTCAAACCTACCCTTCAACGGCAACCGCTCTCACCAGAGAAAGGTCACACTGTAATCCCTCAAACTCTCACGAAAACAAAAACTTGAGTGTAGATCCCAACAAATCTAGTGACCCACCTGAATTGTCAAGTGAAATTGAATATAATGTGTCTACCGAAAACAGATTTAGTTAATTAGGAAAATCAATGGCGAATCGAGGACACGAGATTTGCTTACCTAAACAATCTTCCAAACGATAATTTGTCTCAAACAGGTAAAATTCCTCCAATATATATGTCTAATATAACAAACATTAATAATTTCACTAAGTAACTTAAGCATAATGTTTCTAGTAATTTCATATCAGATGTTAAATATGACAAAGTCAAGATGAGTGCCAAAACATCAACTGACTTCCGTAAAATTGTTAAATACCTAATACAAACACAAAGGGGCTTTCATTCATCAAAGACCCTTCAAACAAAAAATTTTCAGTGGTTTTTAATAATTTGCATCAATCAATAACAGTATCTGAAATAGCATTAGACTTAAAACAGCAATACCCTTCATTCCTGAAAGTGACTAGACTCCAAAAGGATGGCAACCCCATTCCTGTAGTGACCGCCAAATTCAACGGAACCGAACTAATTGATATCATACTATCAATAGATCATCGAGTGAAGGTAGAAAGACGTAAAAAACTGAAAGGCCCCTTGCAATCCCAAAGATGTTTGGATTTCGGACACACCCAAAATAAATGTAATCACGTCATCAACTGCACGTTCTGTGCGGGCAATCATTAGTCAGTAAAGTGTTCCAAGAAGAACGAAACTCCGACGTGTGCTCACTGTAACGGAAACCACAGGGTGGACATTAGGAACCAGAACTGTACATACTTTAAAGAGATAAGTGAAAGAAAAACCAAAACCTCGACCAATGATAATAGTAATGTAAACCAATCCTTAACTGGCCAATCCTCGCAAATCAACCTTAATCAACAATTCCCATCATTGCCTCAAACCAACACAATCCCGAACTTCAACTATATTTCAAACTTCCAAAATCAACCCAAAACCGCCCAAAACTCCCGTAACACCTCCCCACCAAATCCTCATTCCAGCAACCTGATAATGAACAAAATAATAAATACCATCACATCAAATTTCATCAAATCTTTAATACCATCTATAATCAGCACCGTACAAAACTCCGTAACCGGGTTGAACTTGTTCACTTTCTGCACCACTACGACGTTGACATTGCATGCATAGTTGACACGCATCTCAATCAAAAAAACAAACCATCCATCACAAATTACACTCTTTACAGATCTGATAGATCTGAAATCAAAGGTAGAGGCGTACTAACAGCAATAAAATCATGCTATAATCACTACCAAATAAATCTTCCCGACTCCCCCGGCATTGAAGCCATCGCAATCAATATAAACATAAACAATCAATTATGGAAAATAATATCAATATACAAGCCACCAAGTACTAAAATCCAAAACGCAAACGTACAAAATTTCTTCCAGCCCATGGAAAATGTTTTATTAGTAGGTGACCTCAACGCCAAACATACAAGCTGGTGCTGCCAAACCAATAATCACGACGGCAAAATCTTAGCCAATATAATTAATCAATTCAGTTAAAAGTTTTATTTCTTCCCGAACCAACATATTATCCATTCGACCGACAGCGCAATCCTTATATCCTTAATTTAGCCATAACCAACACAAAAACAATATTTCACATTTCAACAATATTTGAACTAGATTCAGATCACATTACTGTATTTATAACCACCCAACAATTAATTGAAATGATTGAAGGCGTTGTCATTGTCAACAATAGTATTTATTTTAAAAATAGCAGCTTTCGATGGCTTAGCCATCATCATCAGTTTTCTGCTGTCTGGGAGCCGCAAACACGACGACAAACAAGTCGTGTCGTGAAACAAACGAGTCGTGTTTGTGGCTCCCAGACAGCAGAAAACTGATGATGATGGCTAAGCCATCGAAAGCTGCTATTTTTAAAATAAATACTATTGTTGACAATGACAACGCCTTCAATCATTTCAATTATGTGAATGTCAACTACAACTCACCACTGAATCAATACCCAACAATTAACCCCTCAACACGTTTCTGTCCCTAAAATAAATACTTTAAAAATAAACTGGGTTAAGTATAAACATTAATTAGAAATGCAATTCCTAAAATAAAAATCCTGAAAACTCCAATTGAAATAGATCAATCAATAAAGTATTTGAACGAACTAATTATTTGCACTATTAAAAAATCTCAACCCACCATATTACCATACGCTAACAAAAAACATAATGCCTCTGGTATGGCTCATGGACAGCGTACTAGCTTCCCCTGCTGTGATCCCCGGTTCGATTCCCGGTCGAGGCAAAAATAGGGTTGTTTCTTTCCTTTAAATTCGTCCCAGTTTCTGTAGCTGTGTGACGAAGAAAAGCTCAAGCAGGCGGTTCGTGCCAGCTACGATGAAGAGGATACGCCATGTTCGCCTCATGTCGCTCTTACCCTCAAGCATGGGAATTTAACTAGGCCCAGGCATGGGGACACCGGTGGCTGGTCGGTGAAGTCGGACTTCCGACCCAAAACGCCAAATACATACATAACAAAAACACATACAGCAAATTACCTCAATCTATTCAAAGTGCAATAATCACAAAAATATAAACCAGAAGACTGTCGATCCAACTTAACACTAAATCTAATCACTAACATTAACAAAAAACTCAAAAATCAACAATTTCATAATCTACTAAATTCACTAAACTCCAACAACTCGCTCCGACAATTCACCAAGAAAATACTAAAAAAGAAAAAAACAATCCCTTCCTTTAGAAACCACGACATTCATCATGAAGTTGAACTTGCTGACTATTTTGCATCGACATTCACCTTACATAATACACAATTTCATCCCTACGGTAGGTCGGCGTCGGATCTCGCCATCCAGCGGGGGAAGATCACTGCCATCTCCCGAGGGAAAAACATGCACTCCACTTACGGGACTAATGACCTAACGTGTTGGCGCGCCCGGAATCACCAACCAACCAAGCAATAAATTGAAAAAAAAGGCTGCTCCTGGTTTAGAATCAACTTTTAAGCCTCAGCGCATTAACGAATTTTAACTTTACGATATTGTTTATCGGAAATTATATTACTCCAGAAATTGTGTGTACGATACGTGACGTGATTGCGATATTTAAAATTTGTTCACAACAGTGGCGGTAGAATATTGTGACGATACCAATTATCTCATCTTTAAACAGGTATAATTTCATTTTAAAAGCTGCGCCGCAAAATACGTGTTTGAGCGTGTTTGCGCCGGTTCCTGGGAGGAGGGTCAATTAGCCACGCGCAGCTGCGACGTTTTGCGCCACGGCGGCGCCCAGAAGAGGGAGGGGTGTTTAGCTAACTCACCCAAAATTTTAACAGACCCTTCAAGAACTTTTGGGTAAGAAGAGGGGAGAACACAGGTCCGGGCAAGCTCGCTATCGCCGGTCACGGGAGACGCTCTCGGACATCAGATGCGTTCGGGCTGGTGTCCGATAAAGAATTGGTCGGGCTGTTGCCCACGAAGTTAGTCGACTAGAGAGAGAGAGACGGGCGAGTGCCCGTGTATCTTGTTTGAGACTATTGTCCACAAAGTTTTGAGTTCGTTATTAATTTGATTTTTAGTAGAGTTTGTTTCGTTAACCTTCGAAAACTGCTATGCGCCGTTGTAATTATTCTCTCTATCCGGTCGCACTAGTATTGCACGTTTTTTTAATTACATGGCGTAATTTCGATTAAATCGGGAATATTGTTAACAGATATATATCACGCCGTCCGTCTCATAACTGGAAGCTGAGCTGTCGTGGCCTCCTTACGTCACGGCTGTCGAGTTGGAGGGCGGACGGCGACCCACGGCTTCCGCCAGCAAAGGGATTCGGCCAATTCAGGGGAGCGCCCTGACCCCACCCTCCGGACGAAAAGGAACCACGACCGAAGAAAGTGAATCTTCACAGCTGGCAGTGCGCTCGTCTGCAACTAAATTGTGATAACAATGAAGCGCCGAGCCACGGCCTTCAGCAACGCCCCACAGGTAATATTAATAACAAAGACTCTTGTTTGATTGAAATTGAAATAATTATCAGGAAGCATTGGCATTTTCCTAATTAATGTTCATCTTCAATTTTTTATTTGCTGTAATCGTAATTTATAAAATTTTATTATATTGATTTTTGTACTTAGAATTAAGGGTTAGGGAAGGGAAAGTAGCACCGCCGAGCACATGCACAGTCTGTTAGTAATTATTTTTAGTAACTTGGGTCATTCTATTCTAATTTCTTATTTTATTTTGATTAAATTTCATGTTCTTTTATAATATTTTCTTCTCATTTCGAAAAGTAGCTACGTCCATCCACCACCCCTATTTCAGGCCCTCACCGCCTCCTGAGCTAGCCGTCACCTTTACTCAGGTAAGAGGGGAGCAAATTTACGCTAAATCTGGCTCACCCAACGCGGTCGAAGACACCGCCGTCGCAATATGCCTCAGAATATTCCTTGTGGCAACATCATATTGATAAGTATTTCTAACTGAGCATTTGGGTATGAAGAGGATGTGGCATTATGGGGTTTTAGCTTTAACAACACATACTGTACACACAGTACATCACTACTTCCGTTTTTCGCACTACGTCGTGAAAACGCTTGTAAAACTTTAAATGATACAGATCACATACTTACCTCTAATGAGCATCACAACGTGTTGCGATACTTGAGCAAAAACTCCCTAATGAATGTTTTCCAAGATGAAGTTAAGTAGTTTAATGAAAGGTGTTGAATTGTAATTAGTGTAACATGAAATGTTTATTATGTCATAAACGAGCGCAATGCCGACTTTAAATTTGCTCGGACGAATAGTATTTTAGTAACTTGGATTTTGCGTGTGTGCGTTCCGTTCACTTCCCGTGAACCAATCAAGAGATATGAGGTGTCATTCGACATGTCTCGGTCTCCTGATAGGAAACATGATTTGTTTTCGGATTCGGACAGAAATTTCTAAAATTTCCAAAAACGTATTTTTGAATGTTTTATCGCTGCGATCTTAGTGAGTAGACGGAGAATTAAACCAACGCCACCTAAATAGATCTATGTAGATAGTGTTGATAAAACCCGAGAGGCAGTTTTCACACTAATTTTCGCTATAATTTCCTTTAATGAGGATGGAATGGTTTCGCGGATTGTTCTGGAACAAGTGAAACGCGCAGCAGAACTGTGAATAGTGATGACGCTTCGAACATACCAAGTGAAGGGTTTCGTCAGTATTACCGTGTTATGAATAATAAATTTGCAAGCACCTACTTTCAGTATAACCTTACAACTTATTAAATTTGAAGAACGTCAACTGAATACAAAGAAAAACGAACTGTAAGAGATATTAGATAACGGAAGCACATCCTTAATCGACTTTACACAATTACGTTCTTAAGCGTACAAATACGGGGGAAGAATCAGAAGTAGCTGTAGAATATTTTGTTACAGAATTTTTGGAGGTAATTAAGAATGGTTTTATATTAGGATTAGAGAATAACGCTGAAGAACAGCCTGCAGGTGATCTTTTATGTGCATATTAGCAAAAACGCGTACAAAATGTAGTTGATCTAAATTCTAACTATTTGTATCATCCATATCTGCAAGTATTTTTATAGCAATTACAATTTTGAAATTGCAATATTTCCAGTTCTTACCCCGTATGGAGGTAACAAGCAATCAAATTGAGTTTTGGTCATTTTTGAATGGGAGTATAACATTATCAGCTTCAACGATTCATTGGTATGTCCAATGCTAGAGACCGCAAGATCTTATTTTAAAAAATCTATGAATGACATGTAAATAATTTTCAACATATGAAAAAAATTTTAAAACATTTTACAGTATCGACGACGCTACAACCAGTTGTAATTATCTAGGTTCCAAGAATTGGGAGTTCATGTTTCATCTTGAAGAAGGAAGTTTGTTCTTGATTATTCATCTTTCAGAATCACCCTTTCATCTCCCTTAATGCTCATTAATCGACAACCGTAGATCCAATTATAGAGATGCATATGAAGAAACTGTTTTCTCGTCGACAGTTATCACTAGAATCCACACTGTGTATTTAGAAAACATATATGAGCTTCAGTGCCACCGGCATTCTGTTAGAGTCAAAATTTAACAGAAATTGAAAAAAGCACAATTTCCAATGGCATTCATTTTCAATTTTAAAGTAAAGGTATTAAAACCAGTTGATGAATAATTTAGCGTATTCATTTTATACCATTTTATATTGATTTATTTTTAAACGCGATGAAATTGCGACTTCAGATCCACTTTATTTCTAGAGGTTTAAAGTGGTTCTTTTATCCAGGAGGGATTGGAGCAAAAGCAGCGTGTAAAGAAAGTGTGCCTCCTTTCTTGAACTCGACTCAGTCAGAAAAGCTAATTAAAATACAGAATGGGCTTTGACGATAGGCGTTGATGGCGGGCAATGAAGGAATGTGAGAACTTGCAGGTAGGACGTGCTTTAGGGATGAGTCCTAAGAGAGTGAGAAAGTTAGGGATAATGAAGAGGCCAGTGTGAACGGGTGGAACTTAATTCACTGCCCGCCCTCATTTTACGTCGTCATTACCCCCTATCATCACTGCTTTGAACATTCCTCCTAATGATAGGCATCAGTAAACGCAGTCATAATCACTAGTCAATATGACACAAGTGTTTTCATGTTTCAAAGTTAGCAAAAGCGAAATAACATAATGTTTATATAAGACACGGGGTTTAACTGAGCTTTATTCCCTCCTTCGCGCTACCGTGCTTGTAATATAATATTTCTCCTTTGTGAATCATCATCTTGTAAACCTTATCCCAGTTACCTGGGGTCAGGTAACTGGATCGGATCGCTTATTACGATCCATTATGATTTGACTGTGGTTTTTACAACCGGCTGTCAGCCTGACGTCAACCCCCCAACCAAACTTCGTGACTTCACATGTAGTTCATGAAATCGGCTTGACGCCGATTTTGCGGCCGTGACCTTTTCCGTAGAACCATTCCAGTATTCGCCTAGATGACCGGCGTGGGCCAGGAAGGGCTGGGGTGAGCCAGAAAGGACCAGCAAGGCTCACGAAGGGCTGTGGGCCAGAGGGCAGGGAGGGCAGGAACGTCCCGGAGAGCTGGGGAAGGCCCGGCAGGGCCTTCCTGGGCCAAAGTGGGCTGACATGGGGCGTGGATGGGCAGGGAGGGCAAGAAAAGTCCGGTGAGCGTCCGGAAGGGCCGGTGAGGGCCGGGGTGGGGCGGGCGGGGCCTGGCGCGGGGCGTAATGAAGACGGACGGCGCCCCCCGCGTGTAATTGGTCGCCGGCGCGCGCGTCGCCCACCCGACTGCCTCGCCTCGCCCCGCCACGCCACGCCACGCCACAGCTCCGCGCCGGGTCACTCGCTCATTACTCGCCGCGCCACGCCCATTAGCGTCTCAGTCCGGCGGCGCTCCCCTCATATATTTGGCGCGTTGGGCACGCGATGAAGATGAGTCCCCCACTTTCCCTTCCCTTCTGTCCACGAGTAGCTAGATTATGCTCCCCCGTCTGGCGCTTGTGACTTGTCGACTTTTGCCGTAATCCTTCTTCAAAGACCGGGAGCGGTAGCTCAGTGCAGCAACTGATGCCACTGCAGTGCCTCTGACCGGGAGGTCCTAGGTTCGAGTCCTGACAGCGGCAGGATTTTCAACACTAGCTTTCCTGCTAGGTCGAATTCAGTCGCTGTCTGGAGGAGAATTCTAGCGGCCGGCTGCTCTGACCGGTAGTTTTCCGTGGTTTCTCCGATCAACACCAGGCGAATGCCGGAGCAGTACCCTATCAAACGGGCCACGGACCGCGCGCGATCTGTCCTTCCTCTTCCTTGTCCTATCGTCTCCCCTTTCACACACACACTTACACTAACATGCACTACACTACCACATATTCCGGGAGATCGGTTGGGAGCTTAGAGCTTGCCCCGGCTGGGGCTGTTCCCCGCTGGTGGGAGAGTCCTGGTTAGGGGGAAACCCCACTAGCCGACGGTAGGTCGGCGCCAGATCTCGCCATCCAGCGGGAAGATCACCGCCATCTCTCGCGAAAAAAACATGCACTACACTAACAGGACTAATGACCAAAGCAATTGACGCGCCCGAAAACACGAAAAAATCAATCAATCAATCCTTATTCAAACGGAACATGAAACAAACCAATAAAATTAGTTTTTGAAAAATGTTTAAGAATTCTTTGAGGACCGAATTAGTTTGGGAGGCTGGAGAGGAGGGCCGGGGAAAAGAAGAATAATCACATAAGAAAATAAGAAACAAGCCACTTGATATAAATTGAAAGATTTGCCAATAAATTGCATATCCGGTCCATTTATTATCCCAGATATATGGGACCAAAAAAATTATTTTTGCGAAAATATTGATTCAGTGTTCCACTTGGCCATAATAGCATCTATATTTTATGCATCTCGCCTATATCAAACCAAACAATTCAGAAAAGGACGTTTTCAGAAGATAAACGAGCATATATACAGGTTATGGTCATTCCAATATCGTGGAAACATACCGAACAACGCAAACTCGAGACTTCAAATAAAGATACAATTTTGGTGAGACACACATGAAAATGAACTTGTCGGCGTTACTTTACTACGTACACATAAATAATTGTATTTTCTTCATGGGACTGCATGGGACTACAGAATGATGCTTAAGTTATCAACACAATTATCAACAAACCGTGTAAGAGTTACATGCACAAAATCAAAATTAACACATAATATTTTAAAAGATCAAAAAGTTTACAGCACTTAAAAATTGTGAGAATTTTAGCGTTCCACTTGAAAAAATCTCTATTTTATAATATATTTTATAATCATCAAGAAAACATTTCCAATATTAAACACAAACATTTTGTAGTATAAAATCATACATGATCGTCCCTATTTGTTTGTACTAATAGCTGTTTGGTAATAATGTGTGTTGTTGCTTTTACTGTAATCTGGTAGCTAATAGCTACGAATACACTACTATCTTACACAATTTTATTGGGTTCGATATTTCTCTCCGTGTAATGTTACATCTCTATGTGTATGTGTCTCCTTTGTAATACATGTGCTGACGACATATCCAAATGGGGCCTCACTACTTTTCAGGCTCCATTTAAATGCACATGTTCTTCTCCACGGGAGGAAAAGGTCTTGCTAAGCCAGTTCGACGGGCATAGTGCTGTCTTGATCACATACTACAGACTTTTTGTAAAGATTCATGAGATCTCCAATCTACGGAGCTGCTGGCGAGAGAGATTACGATTCTTCTTCGAGATTACATACTAATTTCTGTTTGACGCAACCCTTCGAGAATTATTAACAGAGTTCTTAGGCACCTCTACCAATTTTTCAAAATCAGATGAACGATATGTTGAAGGTTTCCGTCGCACTTCTTCACAAGAGAATATTCGAGTTTTCAGAATACTATTTGTGTCTGATTATCGATTGTATTGGAAATTGAAGATGTATGTTGAAGATGTCTGTAAATGATGTAAGTTCGCATTCAGAGTTAACACTTTTTTGGGAATTGGAACACAAATTCGAGAGCAATAATTGTTTGTTCAAATATCAAAAACCATGCAGTGAGTTAACCATTTACTTCATACGATTATAAGAAACTGTGCCTCAAGGAAGTATTCTCGTGTACACCCATTGTACCGAATCTTTGTATCGAAATTTGGGAAAACGTAATAATACTGTGTTCCTATAATAATATGAACAATAATAATTATCATTAAAATAAGAAAATAAGAGTTTGCGCAATTTTATTACTTCAATACTTTTGTTCTGTTGCCTCGTTCGATGTCTCTTTAACCTGAGTCAGTATTATTTCGAATTATCCTACTCTTAAATAATGTTTTTATTTTTTTTATTTATTTTACGTCAAAAAACAGTTAAAAACTGCGTATGACGTGCTATGGGGAAAAGTGAATTGTGTGCACATTTTCAAAATTCTGTGATCCCTACACTAAGTCATATACTACTTAAATTTTGAATTTTGAAAGGGAGAAAAAAAAACAAAAAAACTCCCATGTAATAAAATCTATTTTCAAGGATAAATAAGCAATACATTTTGAATTTTGAAAGGGAGAAAAAACCAACAAAAAAACTCCCATGTAATAAAATCTATTTTCAAGGATAAATAAGTAATAAATTTTGGCTCTTATTACTTCCTGCCGCGACCACATGGAAACGATAATTTGAATAATTGTATTTCCCACTGAATTCTAGGAGACGTGCACAGAAAATGAAGTTACAATGTAATATTTTTTCGCTTGAAATTACTGATTACAATTTTTTTGACCCACTAATCTGTTAAAAGTCTTTTGATTGTCAGAGTGCAATTAAGAATCTCAATTTTTAATGTGCAACTGATCTTGCAATTTACAATTAAATATTGGAACAGGAAAGCCGTTTTCGCAAAACATACATTTTCACTTGATTGAGAAATGACCATTTGTTCCTTGTAATTAAAAGAATCAATTATTTCTCAAATCGTATTCATAATACATAAAATTTCAACACCTATATGTTCTCCAAAAACGATAATACCTTTCTTTTGCTATAGCTTTGTATATTAATCCTTAATGAAGACAGTACCTGCTGTAACCCGATTCTATCCATTCAGAAAAACTAGTCTTATTAATTACGTCAGTCGCTGCGTGAATTGTAGCTACAAAAAGTGCTAACTAGAGGCTAATTTTTGATCGCATAAAAACGTTTTTGCACTCCGATGCGAGTCGTAGAATATTCGGCTATGTTTTATGTCCGTAAATTTCATAAAATCCGGCATTTCCTAAACATTTCTCAGTCTTGAGAGGTCTTTTCTAGACAGCTAACTCTCAATAACTCCTCATTGGCGTCCAAAAAAGAGAAGGTATTCTTCATTATCGAACATCGCTTTAGACATCCATTCGAATTATGTGACGGAACCTGGTCGGAGGAAGGCATTTTGAATCCGCCTAGGACGATCCTCACGAGGAACACAGAACTACAGAGAAAGCCGACCCCGCCGAGATGGACGATGAGAATTAACGATAAATAAAACAAGTAAATTGGTGTAAGAAAAGATAGTGAATGGAGAGAATGACTAAACTTCAACAATTGTTACAATACAAAATTATGGAATGACATAAAAACACGAAATAATGAAACCTAAATGTGAAGTCAGAATGAATAACAGTAGTTGGTGAAGTTACAACAAGATCGGCAGAGTTGATACAAAAGCTGAAATTACATCATAAGTTCGCGCAAAACAATTAAAGAACTGACTGCGTTTAATTATGACACTACAACGGAAGTGACATAAATAGAAAATTAATCAAACGAGAAGAAACAGACCCACTGAAAATACACAACGTTTACGTTTAAAGATGACAATGCATTACTTCACCATATTTGGGAACACACGACCACCAGATGAATAAACAACGAAACAGGAAGTAGATTTTTCGACGATGACGAAGATTCTTATGAAGATGCTAGCGATAAACAATGCGAAGACAACAAAATGACGACGGCGACCGCGTGACGGTGCGGCAACAACGACGACGACGACAACGACAGCGACCCGCGGGCACGCCGCCTCTGCCTCCCCAGCGCCCGTTAACGCCGATGGCCCGCCATAACCCGAAATTTATACTGCAGTGCGCGCCCGGCTGGCAGATTGAATTAGCTTCATTAGACGATTAGCGCGTCAAAGGCAGATTTATTCGCCGCTCGCTGTGGGCGGGGCCTGCGCCGGCTGGCGCGAGGCCGCCTACGCCGCCGAGGCGAGCGGGCAGCGCCGAGCGACGGCAGCGCGACAGCGCCGCGACCGCGCGGGGCAACGGCGTCCAAAAGACACACGACGAACTTGACGGACGACCACGGCGTGGCAATGATGACGACAAGTTACTGCGAAAACGATTGGTTACCAGCTTTACGGAGCCTCTTAACCTGGGAGGGTGATGGGTTTAGGCTGGGTTTACGAATTTTTGTGTAGAAAATGAGAACATTAAACATCATTAAAATCTTGGCCGAGAAAGTTATTTAAATAATGCACGTTTCTTGACTCATCTTTTTCTTATTTTTATTTCGCTTAATTGCAGCGAACAGCCAATTTCCGTTCAATATGACTCTATGTTGAACCGGAAAGTTTTAAAGCAGTGTCCTACATTCTGATCTGAGAACAAGAGTGAGAAAATTCTGGGGAAGACAACAGAACACGCAATTCAAGATCCCTTTCTTGAAATAGTTGATTCATCTTCTTGATTCATCTTCTTCTTGATGATTCATCTTCTTGAAATTAAAAGCAAGAAATCATTAGAATAAGTAATCGTAATAGAATGGAATCCCTACTTGGTCCATTACTTCATTTTATCTAGTAATATGATACAAAGACCATCAAGATACAAAATTAGCGTTTTAGGTTGAATAATTCACAATAACTCGATCAAAGTCGATTAATAATAATCAATTAATAAACTTGTTTCTCCTACATTAATGGTTTTCGAATTAAGGTAACAAATATTTACGAAAGGGGAAAGGAATATTTATTTATTGAAAGGTAGACAGGTAGATGAGGAGACTATAGATCGTTACACGATTCATCTACGAAATGAAATTGTTGAAAAAGTTTCATAAAGAATAGGTTGGGTGTTATTCATTTTTGAAAATAAAAGATAATTCTAAATGTATATCACAACATCATACGAACCCTTTGTCTCTTATGTTCAATAAATAATATAATAGTATTTTAATTTATAAGTGTCTGAAATGAACCATTATGTGCAAGTTCATTATTCACGAGTGCGTTAGTGCGAGTGTACAATTACTAACGAGTACACAATTGTCTCTTTCAGCCACGTGTAATCCCTATATAGTATTTGAGTAACTCCTCGAGTGTGCAGGGGTGCAGATTGCAGATGTGCAGATGTGCGGATCCGTCACTCTCGGGTAGACCACATCCCGTACACCAAACGAGATATATGAGGTGTCATTCAACGCGTCTCGACCTCCTGATGGGGAACTGATATTTGGGTTTCGGATCCGGTCAGAAGATTCAAAGAAATTTCCAAAAACTTTTTCACCTGTTTTTGGCGCTGAGATCTTAGTGAGTAAGCCGGCAATTAAAACAATGCCACCTAAATAGATCTATGTAGTTAATTAAACTGCAGTTCACAAAGGCATTTTTCGCTCCATAAGACATAATTTTCTTTCAAGACGTATGCAACATTGTTGTTGAATCTTTTAGTGAACAAATGAAGTTAATTTGAACAAAAGAGTGAATCGCGCGGCATATTTCATTTTAAGATTTATCCATAAGGCCATTAAGGCCATTTTAAGTTTTGTTCATTATCCAATTAATATATTTATTTAATAAATTTGACAAAACCTATGAGTAGTATTGTCTTGGAACTTATTAAATTTGAAGAATTGTAAGTGAATATGGAGAAAATAAAACTGTGAGTAATGTTAGAGAAGGAATAAACGTTCGACTTCTCACTTTTACATTCCTAAGTGTACAAATATCGATTTTCAAATTAATGTAACCCATAACTTATTCTTTTTAACTTAACTAACATCTTATTCACATAAACATAAAAAATAGTCGGCTTTTAATGTTTATACAGATCCGCATACAAAACGATTAATAGAACAATAGAAATGAAAGTAAACACAAATTAGACTGAAAATTGTGGAGTTTTAATCGCTTCAGAAACTGGGTCAGAAAAATATGGAAATGTTAAGCAAATCCGGGGGAAGAATCAAATGTAGTTCTAGAAGAATTTTGCGACAATTTTTGGGACTAATTGATAATGATCTCATATAAGGATTAAAGAAGAACCCAGAAGATCAGCTTACAGGTAATCTTTGCGCAATAATTGTGCGTATTAGAAAAAATTGTAAAAAATATAGCTACACTAATCTCTATTCACATCATCAATGCCTTCCAAGTACTTTTACGGCGATTATAATTTTTATATTGCAATATTACAAGTACATATCCCGTATGGAGGTAATATACAAAGCCATTAGATGTTGGGAATATTTGGAGGGGGTATAACATTATCAGCTACTACGATTCATTTTGAGTTCAATGACAGATACTGTAAGAACAAAGCTACACATGAAAGAAATAAAGAATGAAAAATATTTCAACAAATGAAAATACTTTTAAAACAGTTTGCGTGTCGGCGACGCCACATTCAACTAGAATACAGTAATTTATCTTAACCGATCGCCTTTGCAACATTTTGAACTTATTCTCTTCTACATGTAGGCGTAATGATGAATTGTGTTATATTGATTTCGGCGGGAAGTTGGAGGCCTTGGAGAGTATAGTTGAGTTGAAAATCGCTGTCTGTTGCGAGAAAATGCCAGGTATTCGTGAAAGTATTAAAAGTGAAGCTGCGAAAGCTGTCGATGATTTACTACCCAGAAACCCTTCAAGATATGAATCGTAAAGAATACGAAATTTTCAAGGAGTGGAGGAGAGAAAGAAAAATTAGAAATGTATGTGAGGGAGTTATATTGGCTTATTTTTCAGCGAAAGTAGAATACCAATACTTAATGCAAGTTTGTAAGAATGTATACGAAAGTGTGTATTATACTTTATTATTTGATCAATATTATGAGTAATGTGTTATTTTCATTACCAAGAATGTTTCCATGTATACGCCTTTAGTTTTCAATAAAATAATATTTTTGTGTGCATCATATCGTTCAGTTCGCCGGCAGCAGTATTTACTGTTGTTTAACGTGACAATTGATAGCTTCTTATTACAGTGCTGTTATAAAGAGTCATTTCACCGACTTCGTAGACGTACGCACACAGCCTACAATGGCAATCGGATAAGATAAAATATTTTCTTTATTTTTTTATGAATTTCTGCCGCAGTAAGATTATATATTCTTGACTACATAGTTATCATACGAAGTCAAAGAATGGGGCTGCTCTTTTGCGATATTTCAGAGTTTTGAAAACTCGCCATGGAAGGAATAAGAAATCGAGCAACCATTTCTACGGCAATGCAGTGATTTTTT
Source organism: Teleogryllus occipitalis (assembly GCA_011170035.1). Taxonomy (NCBI): domain Eukaryota; kingdom Metazoa; phylum Arthropoda; class Insecta; order Orthoptera; family Gryllidae; genus Teleogryllus; species Teleogryllus occipitalis. The sequence continues at coordinate 190,331 of BLKR01002041.1, forward strand.
AGGTAAATTATCGAGCTCACGTTCGTGATGATGTCAGTAAGGCGTGGCGCAGACTATATAGTAACAGGGCTTCACCCCCGGTACCGGTTACACAAACTGCCATGTAGGCGGCGTAATGGACTGTGATTGCAGAGGAGGCACCGGAGAAGAGAAAAGACATTACTCTGATCCTCGACAACTGATCGCGAATAATGAGAAAAATCTTCATCTCTTGCCAGCTCCAAGACATGCGAGATGAGGCCTTCGCAAGCCCTTGACATTCTGTGCTTCGCATTTAGCTTTATCGATTGTCCATTCAATTTTTCTATATGGACGATTTCTTGAACAAAGGCCATTCTAAGATCGTTTACTCTTAATTTCTTTGTATGTATATCCAGTTTATTTTCGTACTTATTTTTTTTCTTTAGATTATCCTAACGTTGCATCGTTGAGAGTGCAATTAAGAATCATCATTTTGTTCAAACAACCATACATTTTGCCCTCAGGTAAATAATCGCGAAAATAGTGTATCTCCTTAGGAATTCTGAGCACCCTATTGAGTCCCAGTTTCATGCATAACACGTTTTCGTGATCTTCCTGGTTAAACTAAATTGTGTTTATTACAAGTAGAGATTGGTGAACATTTTTATGTTCATGACATTTTGTGCTAGAAAGTAACCATACATAATAAAGATAGTGTGTATTAAACAATATTCGATGTAAACAAAATTTCAAATCCAAAACAAAATATTCTTGACGTGGTTATTAATAAGTTTTATATTTTGCAAATTATATTTTACTATATTTTTATAATTTCTTCATGTATGTTGCTGTAGATAGTGTTTCAAATACATTATGCAACTAAAAGTGCTACCCTCATTATTTACTCTATTTGCTATTTTCTAAGAATAAATTTACCGAGTGAGATGCACTTTCCGGTATTTTTAGTCATTTCAAAACTTGCATCAATGTGCCATGAAGAAATATTGTAAAATTTGATTCAAATTACTCGATAACTTTAACCACTGCTCAATATTCAACTATTATTTATATATATATATATATATATATATATATATATATATATATATATATATATATATCACTGTTTCTCTCGTTATTTGCTTTTCCTTGTTTGTCTCTCTTTCTGCGTACAAAGTCTTCTTTGTTTAATTCATTAACAGATTACTATTTTACGATTTAATGAAACCATAAACATAGAGTCTGAAATAACCGATGTATCTCAAAGCTTTTTGAAATGTTAACCTTCAGTTTGAGACCGAACACATATAAACAGAACAGACAGATATAACAGAAAGACAAATATACCGAATTATTCGCATGGGATTTCTGGTTATTTCGATATTAAATATGTATAATATTTCCATATGTTACAGAAAAAATACTTAATTATGTACACAAGAACAACTCCTTGAAAAGATGAGAAAATCACACTAAATACTTATTTGTAATAGTAAAGGAAGCCCTTTGGTCGAGATCGTTAAGGCAATAGCGATCTCGGACCGAGTGATTGTGGGTTCGAGTCCCGCCTCAGGCATGGTTGTATTTGTGTTCGTCCTTTCACCTCTTATCAACACCTTTCATCTTCATAGTTACCAATAGTGGTCACTAATGAGCTAGGTGTTCATTCGACCTTAAATAACCAATTAAAAAAAAGAAACAATGCTCAGTACTGAGAGGGTGTTTTAAATGAAACCGGCTTTTTTGACATAAAACCTCTTCTCTAGAAGGCACGCCGTTTAAGACTTCTGAATCGTCATACTGAAAAATGGAAGTGATTTTGAGTGCAACCAGATCTGTAATCACTCTTCGGGTACCACATTCTTTCCTCAAAAATTACCGGAAGTTTAACATTCACTGCTTAGCGCGTTTTCATTACACAAAAGTCAATTTCTGTTCACTGGTTAGCCTCGTCTATTACTCTCACAATGTGGTCACTCAAACCTGACTATTCCATTTTCAAATGACAGACACATTCTCGTTCTACTTTCGCAACACGCGCTTCAAATAATTCCATTATTCTGCAATTGCTTTAAGTGTCATCGGCCAGAAGAACATACAAGCTTGCAACAGAGACTTGAATATGGACGCACTCAAAATGAGTTACAAGGTAAAGTTACCTAACATGTATCCTAATATGTATTTTTGTGGTCTTTCGTAATCAATTTTCATTAGATAACGGATCATGACATTTCTTTTTAAGAACCCAGACCTCAATTAACAAATTTTTTAAAGAACCTACTAATATATTTATATTTTTATCGTAAATATCTGAATTTTTATCGTATTTTTCTTGAAAAATCTTCTCCAAACTTTTGCTTCCTTCGTCATCTCCGAACTCCCCCGAAAAAGTTAATACCGCATCCTTTATTTCTTTGAAACGCTCTCTTCTAACCCTGCTATTTTAACGCTTCATTTTTGTTTCGTTTCTGTGGCGTTTGTTTATTGTTCCGGGAGGGAGCCGCTTGTCATGTTCCTCCCTGAACGCTCTTTCTCGCGCGCGCATGCGCAGTGCTTGGCCGGGCGGCGTGAGCGCTCCCCGCGGCGGCAGCTGGCACGTTTGGCGCGCCAAGCGCTCCTCGCGAGCTTTATGCAGTGCGGCCGCGCCGCATGAGCGCGCCCGCGGCGTCCCACGCCCATTGTGGCGGCGGCGGAGGCGGAACGCGCGCGCGTGCATTCGGGAGCCCACGAATTGAAGTCCAACCGCCGCCACTGCCACCGCCGCCGCATGTGGTTGCGCGCTTTCCGCGGTTTCGCATGACCGCCGCTCCGCCCGAGCAGCCAGCGTCGGGTTTCTGCAGGTGGCGATGACCGCGCTTGGGAGAACGTACGCAGGGTGAATGTAAAGAGAGATACGGCGCGATAGGCTGGGAAGGGAATTTGGAGGAAGACACGAAAAACGGGAGCCGTCCGTGGTGTAGTTAGAAGAGAATAAGTGTGTGTGAGAGAAAGAGAGAGAGAGATAGAGAGAGAGAGGCAGAAAGAGACAGAAAGACCGAGAGAGACAGAGAGAGACAAAGAGAGACAGACAGAGAGAGCGAAGCAGGTTGTCTATGTCTCTGTTGCTACATGTTTAAGGAAACCACAATTTGTTCCTCAACTTTTTACAAGGCTTCATTGATGTGAGCAAAACATGCTGTTCACGATTCTCATGTCTTTGTTGAAGATTTTTATGGGATAAAGTGGAGAACTATAACACTGCTTCTTTTATTTCGTAGTTTAGCTAAATTATTTGAGTAACCTCATTTCTGAAATACTCGTACAGTAATCCTAATATATGTTTACTTTTGTCTGAAAGGCAATCATCCATTTGACAATTTAACGTCTAATAGAAAAAAATAGCGCTTTCCTACAAACAATCATTAGAACAGGACATGTTCTGATGAAAATATTAATTTGATAATTGCTCCATCACTACTAAAAAACCCATAGATCATTGGTTTATCTGATTTAACAGTTTTCTAGCAAATATTTTGTAGGATTATGGCAGTACGTAGTGGTCATGCGATTTTTCTTAAATCCACACTGCAGTTGCTAATAATTGACAATAAATCGAGTTTACCTTACAGGGAAATGTAATGGTGCCTTTGATCATAGAAATTGATGTTACATTTCATTTGGCGAATACCGGACTTCAATTATGAAACTAAAAATCTCTAAAAGTATTATGCTTCCCTTCAAGAACCACAAATGTGTCTGCCAGATCATGTTGGTGGTTAAAAATACGAAGATTGGCCAAAATAAAATGTTTTCATTTTCCTGAAATGTTCATCTCAACGACTATACTTTAACATAAATATTTCACTTAGAAAAGAAAATAGTTAAATTACCGGAAAATCTGGAATGATAACACATTCGTTAAAATATATATTCTGAAATTTCTTTGAGAAAGATTCCAAAGAAGAAATTAGAATTAGAAAACTAAAAGTTAGTTAAATTTCTTCTGAAATTAAGAAGTACGTGAAAAAAAACACCACCGATTTTGACCATTCCGAATGAAATATATTTGAAAGATTTTTTTAAAATTAACTATATAAATCATATGTATATACCCATTATTGTCTTCTATTAAATGTATATCTTTCAGGTTACAAAAGCGAACAGTTTTAAAATGCAGTATTTCCATGCCAACAATTCCTGTTTCATCACGATAAATCATTTTCAACAATCCAGCGAAAGCCACAATTTGAAATGCAGAATCTCCGCTTGATGCCATGCATTTTTCCCAGTTTCGCATGACCGCCACCTCTGCCCACCAGGTTCTTACCGGAGGCGATGACCGCATCCAGAACATCGTGGCCCGTGGGTCGGATATTTGCAAACCCCTCGTTACATTGTCCAAACGCCACAACGTGATTAATTGCGTGGGTTCGCATTGTGGTTTGGTCCCAGTGGACGAAATAAATAATTATACGTCCACGTCGCCATGACGGATTACGTCGGAGCAAGTACGCCATTTAAGGGGAGGCGCTGGACCCGTACGTGCTTGTCGTGCCCCTCTGCGGTTCCCGGGCTCAGGAGGCTGCGAGCGTGTAGCAGGTGATGGCAACAACACAGAACATCTCGAGACAACTGCGCGGACGTGCGGCAGCCAACAGGTGATGAATGGCGACTTCGAAAGAAAGAGGAACAATGATGAGTAATGTTCTTTGTGAGAGTTTGATCGCCTTGATGGAACGAATATGATTGTACGTTTAGTGAATAGAATGGCGATTTTCCGTTTCGGGAGAGTACTGAAGCTACTAATGCCCTGGTGACAAACAACCCTTCGAGAATGTCACCACAAAAGATGAATTTTTTTTCAAAAGAAACAAATTAGGTATAATAGTAATTTTATTGGATTAGCATTTACGAAAGTACGTTGAGTCGAAAACGTTTTCACTCAGAAGTGTTCACCAAGATATCGATCATTCATCTTTTCTGGAACTTATGATGCTGGATGGGTTATAAAATGTGTTTTATGATTTTAAAAACTTTAGCTTTGAATAATATTAGATCTTATTTTAAGATTTCTTACCTAACGATTTTAATTAAACTCTTATTTATTCTTATGTATCAGGAGTTACTTAAGACATATTTTCCATTTGTTTATATTTATTTTATTCATTCTCTTTTACATATATGTATACTCTTTAAACTGTTTTCCTTAGCATTTAGTGCAGTAATTGATAGACAGTATAAAGCAAAGCCTTATTTTCTAAGTACTGACATACGACGTTTCAAAAGTGCATTCGTCACAACGTAATTGTCGTCAAAATGAAACGTAATTATCTCGGCTGAGTACGCGGAATTGTATGCATCAATGAACCTGTCGTTCTTTAATAGGAAAGAAGCACTTGTCTCAAATGATGTTTCGCCGACTGCAAACTTCGTCATTTACAGGACATTTACCCTACGCTCGCCTAAGAATGTCAACGAAGAGTGAATTGCTGCTCCTGGAGTTTTCTCAAGAGTTACGATCCAACCACTGCGCATCGTGCACCATAAATTCTTCGTATTACCATGCATGATTGTACCAATGAACTCCACACTCTTCCCCCGTCACCCGAGCAGAAATACTCCACGAAACCGCGACCGTTTAATGACCTATGAAAACTGCCACAATGCGAGGGAGTGGCTGGGCGAGCTTCTCGTTGCCTGTTCGCGCATTCAGATCGCTCGCGGCGGTTTATGTAGTGGCGCGGGCGGACCACCCGCCGCCGCTGCCGCAGCCGTCGCCCGGGCGCGAACTGCGCACGCCGGGGCCGGAGTACGTGCCCAGCATTGTGCGCCTTCGCCCATTTATCACCGGCCACCGCCGCCGCCACCGCCACCCGCCCGGAGCGCCGGCGGTCGCCGCCGCCCTCCGCATTGTCCTAAATCGTGCGTCCTTTGCTCCGCGTCGTTAATTCGCCCCATTCCCGTGCTTGCTGTGCCTCCGTGTTCACTTAATTGGCCGCCTTTGTGCGGACCGGTCGTCGCCGGGACGGTGCTCGAACCGCGCTCCGTCCCCGCCGGTTCCGCGTAATGCTCGTTACCGCAGGGCGCGGGCGTCTGGTCCGAAGTACGCTGCGCCCGCCACGCTCCGGTCACCCCTGACGCAGATGGCGTCTGCGCCCGCTCTACCGCCTCCCCCGCCGCCCACCACCCACTGACCACTGTCCGCCCTCCGCGGCGGAGCCGCCGACCCTGCCGCTCGTTTCACGCAACTCGCTATACACCGCCTTCCCACCCGACGGCGCTTTACGTACTTCCACCCACCCTCCGCTTGTGGGGAGCCCGGGGCTCGTCTGCCTGCCGCAATTGCTCCCGCGGGCTGCCCGTCCAGTTCCTTGCAAATTCCCTCTGAGAGCTGCTCACCCGCTATGACCTCACTAAGTCGCCAGTCCAGTCACTCGCAACTGCTTCTCTCGGACTCATACATTCCCAACCGCACACTTCCTTGCCCCTCTGAGACTCGCCTCTATTCATTTTCCCGTCCACTGAGCCAACTTCTCGCTCGGCTCCTGCCATTTGTCTCTCTCGTGTTTCCACTTTCACTCTTCTCTACCTTCATTCGTTTTGCTTGAGTCCAACTACTCTATCAATTCTATCACTTTCCCCTTCTCACATCTCCCAACGACTCAAATACTTTAAAATAAAATCCAGATGACAATCAACATCACATCTCCAATCCCATATCATTGTGCTCCATTGCTACATTCCTTCTACTCCCCCACCCCATTTTCGCACCTTAAGCAAAATTAGTTACTACTTGTCCTTTCGTTTATTAGCCTAATATGAAAGTTTTCTTGTTTTTCCGGCTTCCTTCCAGGCGTATCTCGCAACATTTTTGTGTTCATCGCGTTCGTTCATTTTTCATCAACTCTCTTATTCATTCCCAAACTCCCAGCATTTCTGAAGTCTTTTCCCGAACAATGAAATCTCGTGTACGGTTCAGTCGTATCTGCGTTACGTACTGCTGTTTTCTTCAGTGATTAATCTATGTTTCTCTGAGGTGAAGATCACTTTTCGATGAGGATAAATCCGTCTTCCTGTCTCGGCACCGCGCGCCGCGCCCGGGGCCCAACACAGCTGCGCCCAGAGCGCCGCCTCCACTGCTCCCGCGAGTTACGTGGCGCGCCGGCGCCCGAGACGTTTTGACGCTTCGACACAAAGTAGCGGTGACGAAGGGCGCCTTCTGTTCGTATCTCAGCGGCGATCGGCCTCCCTGTAACTTCGCTCGTTTTGCTGCTGCCAAATGCTCCATTAACAAGGAACGTATATAATACATTTAGGAAGTTTGTCGAGTGGGTTCGCAGAAGTTACTCCTCTTACGTGCGCACGATTTACGAAAGTTGAAATTCTCAGTGCCATGGAGCTTTAGGAGCTGTTTCACATACACTCCGCAATTTGCCGTTTGGACAATTTACAGTTCAGAAAAAATGGTATCATAAAATCAATGAGGTCGTAGTGAATGATGCCACGAAAGGTATTATTGGATAGAATTGTTACTGATAAGTGATGCAGTAAGCCGAAGTCGTGAAGTAACTACCGACCTCTGACAATGAACACTACAGTTACACCCTACCAAACATCAGCTTTTACTTGTTTTACTTTATTACAAAGGTCTCCATTTCATTTGGACGTAGGGCGATCTGAGTATACTCATGTTGCATAAATAACATTTGAAATGTTCGTTACCCGCAGGGCTTCTCCATTGTATCCACAGAAAGCAACTAGGAAATACATCGGTACTTAGGCGTTTCCCACTTCTACTGCTAACACTTTCACTTCAGCAAGAGTAGTCGTTCAAGAACAACTATTATTATACCGAGTTTTAAGATACTTTAAACCCTGCTAGCACAAAACACAATCATATCCACGTACAGAGAACGTGACTTGTCGTCACTCCCTCACGGACACTTCGCCTCAGCCCATTCTATATTTCTCTACCTTTCTCTCTGCGACTTCCACTTTCCCCCCTTTGCCCCTCTGACAATATCATTCTTTGATTTTCTCCGTCATCTTTTAGCTGGGTCGTTGATGTTCCTGCTCCGCCTGTCGTTCCATTCACGTCGACCCTCCACCGCTGCCTCGCGCGCCTTCGAAGCGGCCTCCGCGCCCGGGCCAGGGCCTGCTATGCAGCCGATGACGCCGCCCAGCTGGCAGTTTCATTTTCTTTCATGTAACGCAAGAGCCCGGCGGAGGGGCACAACCTCTCGCGCGAACACTCTATTAGGGTTACTTAACCTCTAATGCAGGTGCGTCTGAGGTCACACGGCTGCACTTAATTCTCTTGTCGGTGAAACACAATAGACCTAATAGACCTCCTATTTCAAGAATCAGCGCGCGGATGAATTTCATTACACTGCGAAGCATGCCCAGAACAATAGGGTCCTGGATCAAGCATGGGGTCAGTCAACAGATCAACATATTGCTTCGAACACAAAGGAGGAGGTGTGGACGTAGTGGGTTTGATGGCTGAAGGAATTTTAAATAGGTAAATATTTGTTGTAAAGTTTAGTGGTTTTACTTTACATAATGTGCCCAGACGACGCAATTCAATGGCATTTTACTGTCATCATTGTATGCCACATGAGTACTAGAGAGTAAAGAACACACTGGAAAAAAGTTTTCCCAGTTTTTCTCATCGAATGACTGAAAGACGCCTCTTAAATCACAATAGAAACGGAGTCAAATTGAAACTTATATAACTTTCCACGTTCAACTTCTGATTTGTGATTTACAATTTCCCTTCAGTTATAAATGAATGTTTATAATAATTACTTTTATCTATAAATATTATATTATAAATATATAATATATTATATTATAAATATAAATTGTATTATATTATTTTCATAAATATTAATTTTATTTCCACACTTTTATTAACACTATTTGAATTATTATGATACAACTATTCTACAAACCTTCTTTTAACCATAATAAATGCAATTTATAACAGAGAGACCAACAAAAAATAAATTTTAATCACGAATCAAAATATTGGGGACACGAGTCAATAAAGATGTTGGAGGTGTTAATGTTTACTTCTGAAAATTGTGGCAGAGGAATCACGGTTACAATGTTAGCATTTGGATTCTGAAGACATACATGTGTAGACAGCATTAATTGTAATAATTATTTATAAAATGGATACGCAGTATCAAAGCAACGCAAAATAGAGCGTGGATGGAAAAGAATAATCGCAAACACAATACAACAATAATGCACAAGTGAAATATATACAAAAAATAAAATATGCATATAGAATGTACGCATAAATGGGCGGAAAATAAGTATCTACCAAAAGTGAGTATAATAAAATTGAGTATCTAACAAAATCTTTGATACCTCTCACATACTAGCTTCTGGCCATGTGTGAGGTATCAATGTTTTTATTAGATTCCCAGAAAAATATAATTATCGTTTCTATTTTGACACTGAAAATTGCAAATATTTAATTATGCTATTCGACGATTCCACATACCTGTTGTTAAGACTTTATTCACATTCTCAGTTAGTCACTGCTTATAACACAGCTGACGTTACGCAACAAGAAAGAAAAAATATTCAACTTTTAAAGTGTGCCGTTTCAGAACAGCCAATTTTTGTTGTCCAGGACTATATCCTACACATTTGACAGCAGCAGGGCACTAGTATAAAGTAAAATAGTAATTTATGTATCTAGAGCGCTAAGTAGATATTTTAGCCCGAGGGCGACTTCCAAACACGAGGGCCTCTCGCCCGAGGGCCAAACATCTAGTAACGCCGATGGCGCATACAAAACGTTATGGTTTACTAGTTCATTGCTGAATCAAACTAGAATTCGAAATATTTTGTTTTCTAGCGTCGAAGTGAAAAAACGAATTGTAATCGTCATTTGTCAGTATGACGTCAGATAAACAAAACAGAGTTTATATCTAATTACTATTACATAATCGTTGTTAGAATGATCTTTTTGTACACTATGAAAGAATATTGTGAAGTTCCTGTGGAAATTCTCACAAAAACTAACAAAGCTACGGACAGTGATTTCCAGTACGATTTCAAGAAATATATGAAAATGTTTATGGTGTATTTGAGAACTATATCAGTGTGAATAACAGTGTGAATTGTGCTGATGAAACAGTACTTTTAGATTACTCGTCTTTATTGCCAAAAGTTATTTAGAATATTCCACAATACCAAAAGATAACATTTCGAGGATGTTAGCCAATATGCCTTGTACATCTTATTTTCCCTACTATTAATTCTTGTCAAGAAGCACACATGTAACTAAAAAATGTGATACGTAACACTGAAATATGTATGATTGGTGGCAATTATAAATTCAAGGGAACATTCCAAAATTGCAATTTTCATATCAATTAAGCAAATAAAGTTTGTAACGAGTTATTTTACTTATTTCAGCTTTATACAATTAATTATTGTATTTGCTTACATCTGAACTTTAATAAATTGAATTCATAAAATTGCATGTGTTGTGTTGGTATTAGAGCTGGTCATAAAGTTTTCAAAAGGCTCGAGGGCATAAAGAATCAGAAAGGTCCGCAAGAGTATTAACAATACCGTTACATGTTTTGTTTCAGGTCCGTAAACACACAACAATGAAATAGTAAACCATAAAAAATGTAATATTTCATTACAATAATCATATAAAAGAATAAAATCACGAAGAAATACATCATTTTAATAATAGTTTTTTTGCGGCGTAGAAATGTATTGTTTCTGCATACTACTATATTGTTCAATCTCGTTAATTAATGACATTATGGTATACATTTATTATTTCATTTTTTAATTTATCTAACTTTATAAAATCCTGTTGACATTTACAACGATTTTGTATCAAATGTATTTATCACAAAGTTACAATAATATTATTTAAGGTATTAGTATAATATTAATCTATAGGACACCAGTAAGAATAATAGGTAAATCTCACAAACCTTTATTTTCGGGGGGAAATGGAAACAAGGAAGCAACTTTGAGAGAATTCATCATTTGGGAGAGATTTTCATTTTTTTCTTCACACCATAAGAGCAGTTTCTGTTTGGATAGTTTCTTCGGTTTTCTCAGGATTGAATTTTTTATTGAACTAAACATTTTTAGAGTAGAATTGGATGTGTTTGGAAGGTTTTAAACTGGATCGAGACTGTATTTGGCAAGTGAATCGATTTTCCTTCTGTTTTGCAGAGGCATAAACTTTTTGGTTAATTAAGAATGTTCAACAGGTCTTCCAGTTTCAAATAATTGTTCCTGTTCTAGTGGACATGTTAGAAATTGAGAAGTTGATCTACCAGAATTAATAACTGAGCACAAGGACAGCGATTGCTCAATCACTTATTTGATTCAAATGCCTATTGTGAGACAGCATTATTTTGTAAGGGACACGGCGTTATTTTCTTAAAAGAAATTTATTATATTCGAATGGCAAAGTTTTCAAGGAAAATAATATTGAACAATTAATGGTAGTAAAATGTGTGCTCTAATTATTATTGAAACTGATTATTGATAATGAAGTTTATATTACTAATAATTAGTTGCTGAAATTGATTATTGATAATGGGTCATAGAGTTTTATAACACATGTTCTAACTGATCTCCGTATCGTAAACTTTGTATTTTGGTATCTACGGTGGGTAAAAATATTGAGCTGCTGAAAATGAAGGCATTACAGACGACGTCTTTGACACCAAGCTTGCCACTACAATGAACAATGTCGTGTGTTTCATTAAAAATCTTTACGTTAAAAAACTCCTTCCCGTAAGGTGAAGAAATAACATACAAGTGTTGTTTTGAAAGCGCGTTGGATGAAATAACATACTAGTATTTATTAACGAGTAAACATAAAACGGTGATGAAAATTGTAATTATTTATTTGGGGAGTCCACGCTTATCTTGATAATCCCGAGTTAAATTCATTATAATTACTGTCTTCATAAATTTGTAATTATTTGTAACTTTCATTTATTAACAAAATATTACAATTATTTGTATGTTGCAAATATTAGTGAACTTAATTACAACAACACCTACGAGAATATTTAAACTCTACTACAAGCACTAGCACTACGTAGGTCGCTATGAAAATATATTCCCAGAATATGAATGTAAAATTCAATAAAAATAATAATGTTGTGTGTACCTTGCAAATGAAATAGCACGATTTTAGCAGCATTATATGTGGTTTACGAAGTCTTATCGAAAAATAAACGCACGTCGCGCGCTTAGAACGATGTCACGGGTTTTAACTTTCCTCTTCATGCAGGTGAAACTAGAAACGCGAAATAGAGTGACTATACCTTGTAACATTCTCGGAGCATCAACAAAAACACGAGTTATGACATACATGAGAGTACTAGATCAAAGAGATAAGCGGATCTCTTGCAGCTCTCTCTACCGCAGAAACTTTAGAACACTCTCCCGACAGTGCAATGACCTGCCAAAGAAATTCAACCACAGCCGTCAATGACTTCTGAGAAATGACGCGTCATCAAAGCCACCATAATTTTGAGTGCTTCTTACAACGCTGATACACTTGTGCTGGTGTCATTATTTCGTTTTTTCAGAGACAACTCTTTAGAATAGTTCGCCCACCCTGTAATTGTAAAAGTAAGAAATGTCCCTGTTGTAGTTATTTATTTTTAGAGTTTGAATGGATAGAGCTTGCGTAAAAAATGTAAACAATCAACACTAAGTAATACATTTGCGTTCTGGGATGCATTTAACTTTTTTCCCTTTATTAATAAAAAAATATTTTTTCCTCTTTCTAAATCTTATTTGTTTGCACCTAAAAATTTAACACAATAATTTAGTTTTGATTTTTCCCCATGTTATTTATTAGAAATCACTGTCATCACGAAGAATAAAACTTGTAGTATTTTTTTGTCCATAAATTCATTACATCTAGCATTACATTCAATGCACTTAATAGACTAGGAAGACTTAGGACAGTAAACGAAATTGCATCACAGAGAAGGTGTTAAAAGGACAAGAAGAATATGATGTTATCTAATGTCAGAAACAGGTTTGGAAAATTACTAGAAAGATCTTTGTTAAGTAAGAGCGGAAGAGGAACGGCCCCCGAATGATTGAGGTTGGCCGCTATTATCCTGGTCGCAAGGACGCCAAAGGCCGGTGGAGCGGCGGGGGGAGGCCTGGGCCGCCGCCAGCGGCCGTCGCTCACCTGTGAACTCTGCGGCGCAGGTGTGCGCGCGCCGGCCACCACGCCCCCGCTCCGCCTTCCTTCCACGCCCTCGCAGCGGGGCACCTCGCGCCTCGTCCTCTCACTCCGCCTCGCCTTCTTTTGCCTCCGTTTGCGTCAACGCATCCCGATTCACCTCGCCTCGCCTCGTCTCACGTGATCTCGCTTAACGTGATTTTCGCCTCGCCTGATTTCTCATCTTACCTCGCCTCGCCTCGCTTCACTTCACCTAGCCTCGTCTTGTCTCGCCTCACTTCACCTCGCCTCGTCTCACCTCACTTCACTTCACCTCGCCTCGTCTCACCTCACTTCACTTCACCTCGTCCCGCCTCACTTCACCTTGCCTCGTCTCGCCTCACTTCACCATGCCTCGACTCACTTCACCTCGCCGAGCTGCACTTCACCTCGCCTGACCTAGCCTCACTTCACCTCACATCTCCTCTCGCATCCTCCAGCTTTAATTCTCCTCCCCTCGTCTCATCTCATTTTAATTTCTGTTCACCTCTCCTAGAATGCCCAACCTCGTCTCGGCTCACTTCTACACTTACGTCATCTCGCATCGCTTCGTTCGTCTCCTACTCTAACCCATTCTATACTACCATCCTTTCCCCCTGTAATTCACCCAGAATCCATTCTACCTTATCACAATCGCCTTGTTACGACTTGCCATTGTGTCCCACAGTGAGTCTTCAATATATTATTCTACATCTCACAGAGACTATTATCAAATCCCAATTGTCCCATTCCCGCTTTTCTTTTTCCTTTACTCAATCTAGCACTATACATTTTATAAAGCGCTAAACAGCGTCCTTTTTTCTCTCTGAGTGGTTTCTTTCAGTTATTATTTTGCAATACATTACAACACCAGAACCATGACAATCAACCAATAGAATTATATGAAGCACAACAAATAACTAACGTTTCTCAGAATGCAGCAAATGGAGCGGCTAGTTGAGCTGTAGGCATAGATCCTTTAGAAAGACACTTCACAGCGTACACTTGAGCGCATCCGGCACAGTGCCATTTTGTCTGGCTATTTCGTGTCGTCCGTCCGTTTCCCGTCGCGGGCCGCTGTGCCTCCCTCGTCCGCTGCGCAGCGCTGCGCTCTCCGCGCCACGAGAGCCCCTAGGCACAGAGAGCGGCGCAACCCGAACGGCCGCCGCCATTTAAAATCCTATCACTGGAATGCACCGCCAGGCAGCATTCGCAAGTAAAGGAGAAAAGAGAGCAATCGGAAACATAATGAGGAATTTCGAGTGAACTACCATTGATTTTTGGTAGACTGGTGGTTCCCAACTCATCCACAATACCGCACAATTCAAGTAGATATAAAATGGCGGATTCGGCAGCTCAAAGGAATGCGCTACTCTCTGTATCCAGGGACTCTCCGCGCCGCCTCGCCGCAGCAGCGCCACAAAAGACGCGCTCGTGGGCGCGCGGGCGCACGAGGCGAGCGCTTGGCGCGATGCCAGCGACGCGGGCGGCCGCCCGCCCCTCCCCCTCCCCTCTCCCTTCCCCGCTCCGCCCCCGCGCGCGACCCACCTCCACGCCTCACTTACCTTAGTGCCACTGCCTCCGCAGCCACTCTCGCCGGGAGGTCCCAGGGTTCGAGTCCCGACACTGGCAGGATTTTCGACTCTACTTACATAGCTAGGTCGGAATCAGACGCTGTGTGGAGGAGAATTCTAGCGGATGGCTGCTAGATCGTTAGGTAGTTTTCCGTGGTTTCTCCGATCAATATACCAGACGGATGTCGATGCAGAACCCTAAATCTGGATACAGACTGCTCGCGATCTTTGCTTCCTCTTCTTTGTCTTATCCTCTCCCCTTACTCTCACACACTTACGTGAATGCTCTACACTACCACACAGATCTGAAGACCAGTTAGGAGCTTGGAGCTTATTCTCAACTGGGGCGGTGCCCCGCTGGGGGAGATGCCTGAAGAGAAAAGTAACCCGCAAGCCGTCCTTTAGGTTGGCGCTGAATCTCGCTACCCAACGAGGGAAGATTATCGCCACCTCCCGGAATAAAATATTCTACACTAACGTAACTAATGACTGTAGCAGTTTGCATGCCCGGAAACATTTAATTAATCATTGAATCCACTGCCACCATTAACAAGTGTATTACTACCATTCTGCAACCATAATGAACACCGCCTCAACATCGTCAATGGCATTACCGCTGGTGCCCCCATTTACGTCAGAGACCCCTCCGTCACTATCGTCAACACTACTAAAATCAACACGAACATTTTAACAACACTTTACATGACGGCCTTAACACTCCCTGCATACTGTGGTATCTCCGGCATTTCTGACCTTAAGATGACAACTCACTCTTTCTCAATCAAACTAAGCTCAGCAATATTCTACACACATTCAACACGAGAAAGGTTCGAAACTAAATGATACCAAAATGTTGCACAATTTGAAACAATCTGACAGGCAGAGAACTACAGAGCAAACTAGACACCATTACACTCCTTTAATTAAATCGCACGACACGCACAAATGCCACAAAACACAGCCCAGAAAGGCCCGGCCTTTTAACTACACAACACTTCATTTATTTATTTTTATTCGTTGATTTTCAAAATAGTTCAGAAATCCGACAAAGAGAAAACGCACGCCCTGGGAATCCACACGCGAGGAGCCCAAACGCAAGTGGAGGCGTCTGCTGCGTGAAGCAGGTGGGGAAACAAAAGAAGGAGCTGCGCTGGCGCGAGCTGAGCTCTGAGAGGGCCAGCAGCTCAGCCTGCAACACCCTATCACCTCCGCCCCTCCTCCACCATTGTCACGACCAAATACTCATCCCTGCT
The DNA here is from genome assembly GCA_011170035.1 of Teleogryllus occipitalis. Taxonomy (NCBI): domain Eukaryota; kingdom Metazoa; phylum Arthropoda; class Insecta; order Orthoptera; family Gryllidae; genus Teleogryllus; species Teleogryllus occipitalis. The sequence goes on from BLKR01002041.1 coordinate 206,326, forward strand.
TCTCTTTTCCCCTCCTCCCCCTTTAGATTAAGACATTCCAGACCACCAGGATGAACCAGAGAAGATTTTTATTATTTGTTCTGTGTGTCGCTTACTCCATCACCAGAAAACACGCAAATACAATAACAAATCCGAACACCTCCTGTGGATCACCGCTTATAGGCCTCCTTTCAACCGACTCTTCTCTTCCACCACCGAAGAATGATTATTTCAGAGGTGGACAGTTTGCCTTTCATCACAAGCTGTCTTCACCAACTTTTTCCTTTTCCTAAAGCACCTTATAAACTATCATTAGTTCCACCACCCCGATTCAGTGGTCCACTGGTGCTGGAACACATTTCTAAAGCGGATATTTGGGTAACGTTCGTACTGCTTTTGGGGAAATAGCTAAAATACAATATCGAACGTTCCGGAATTGTAAAATTTACGAGTGTGTCCTTGCTCGGCGTCTCTCTCGTAAAACGCGGGGAGGCCATCAAAGGAAGTTTCTTCCCCTCAGAGCCCCGGAAGCGTTAAAGCTTTTGTTACTGACGTTTAGGTGCACACGGTAGTTTTGAAGAATGTCAGGCTATGTCGCAACTATCAATGAATGTAAATAGTGGTGATCAACAGCACATACTTTCTCGTATTAATTCAAAACTTGCAATTTTCAGAGTTCAATGAAAGAGTTCAGAAAATTCAGGGAGTTCAATGAAAATTAGAATAGCCCCATTCTTTTAAGCGTCCTTTCTACTAATTGTGGGAAAAAACAATGAACTAACTTGGAGCGGGTTTTGACAAAAAAATGTTTTAAAAAACTTTTTAATTGTCTAGAATTTGCGCAAAATTACACGAAAACTATTCATACTTTCCAAAAATTGAACCTGATCTGATTTCAAGATCTGTCTTTAAAGAACAGATTTTATTAGAGAAAAAATCTCTATTTTCAATATTCTAGTTGCAACGAACCGCTCAAAAAATTTCACTTTTGCAATTTTCGAAAAACTAGGGATTTCAACGAATATGAGACATGCACCATTCTCTTAAGAGTCCTTTACGCTATCCAAGAACAAATTTTAATCAAAAAATTTGGAGCCATTTTTGAGAAAAGTTTGAAGATGTTTTTGATGCTTCATGTAAAGTACTCTCAAAAATCAAAATATCCACTTGAAACTTCTAAAACTCCGAATTCGTTTAGATCGATCGGGGAATATCAATTTTGGAGAAAATCGGGTGAACGGTTTAGGCGCTAGCGTAGATCACAGATGGACGAACAGACAAACGGATAGACGGACTGATTAAAACACCACGGCAACACCGGGGATAATGGCAGCTCCGGAGACAATTAGAGCTGTAGACAAATAGAACAGTATTGCTGGGAAGCATAGTGTTTATTGGTCCTCTTGGTTGGGAATGATAATGCATGCTTGCGAAAATTCCGACATCTATCTGCTATCTACCTGCAGCATCTCCCAAGCACTCCTTTTCCGTCCATTTTTTGACTTTTTGACTACTGAAGGGCGGCAAAACATTGTTATGTATTCTATGTTATCGTTTCACAGTCAGAATATTATATAACGAATAAATATTATCATTATAAAATGTGTTTTTACAAGAAAAAAGTGAAAGCATAAAATGATGGGAAGTTGTAGAAAATATGGAAGGAGGGGACAAGCCCCTCTCGACGCCTTCCCTCTCTAGAGACGCCCGTGCATCCCATGCCCAACAAAATCTTCTTCGGCTGGCTACGAATTCAGTCTTCCAGTCCCTGCGTCCGTCGCCAGAGCCGGCTTGTTTCTCCCCTCCGCCGCTCTCCGCCTCATTGCGCCGGGCGATTAGCTGGAGTTATGCATCGCTGACCCGCGCCTCCGCTCCGCCAGCGGGATTATCGCGCCGCTTGATGTGCGAGGACGTGCGCGAGCCATTCACATGTGGAGACATGCTCGGGGGCCTTAAGTACTCCATTTCCTCTCAGAAATAACAGCTTAAGGGGCTTGCATTTGCTCCTTCGGTTTTTATTGCCAATATCTTATACATATTCTGCAATAGTTGACGTTGCTCTTCCTTTTAAGTCGATTTAGATATTACTATTGTAAAAAAAACCATTTTTCTGAATGAAGCTGCATATCTACGTCTATATTTATATACTCATATTTAATGGCATTTATTACAAATTTTTGTCATGTTTATTCTTCATTCCTCTTGCAGATTCTGATATACATTTATATGTAGGGTCCGGATAATGTACTAAAAGTTGGGAAAATATGTAGTACATATATATGTATTATATTATACAGAAATATGTATTAAAAAGTTAAAAACATGTAACATGAATTATCATTATATCAATTCTTCTTTATTAAAATATTTTTATCTAAGTGTATAGTGCTCTATTTCATTAACACAAGGACCAAAATTAAACATTATACTCTTCTTAATCCTATCTTAAACGAACGAACGAATCCTAAACGTTCTTCGTAACAAGAAACAAATATTTGTTTCAAATTTTCAGCAATGAAAATTTTCCTATTATCTTGTAAGAGAGCCTTGTACTGACTAAAAGAGCTTTCTACATCGCACGAAGTCACTAGTGCATTTTTAAACTTCCACATGTCCTCTGACGTGTAGTCAATATCCAATGTGACGGAATTGTCCCCTCATAGCACTGCAATAACAGCTAACAGCGCAAATTGCAAATGGTTTCGAATGCGGGGTGTTCTATAGAACTGAAGATCTCTTTTTCTTCACTAGGTCCCTTCTGATCCTCGAATAATAAATGAAAAGTTTTAAAGAAGCGACTGCTAATTGGGTTACTCCAAGGGAGGTGGAAAGTTGAAGGGAAGACGTCTCCAAAGATTTAATTGCAGTGCCTACTGAAAATGAGGCAATATAATTTTTCAGCTTTCTATCATAAAGCAATTGCTGTGATATGCTTATGGATGATGCAGTATAAGAATCAAATAGAAATATTACTTGTATGAATAAAATAAAAATGTTAAGCATTCTAGCCCATAGGATCAAATCAGCAGATGCCCCTCCTCGTTAATTTTTTTTATTGGAAAACCAATGAGTCCACCTGAGATCTAATCAGTTCTGCAATACAACACATGTACAAGTCAAATTAGGAGGAGTAATTTTGGATACAACACCTGCAGGGCTTCCACTGTCTTGCACATGTACGGCGCTGCATTAGTATCAGAAGGAAGATATTTCTGTGTTAACTCCATGAGACCTTAAAACTCCCATTGTATGAGCAACAGTTTTGCAGTAGTTTGATGGTTGCATTTGGGTAACACTTCACAATATATTAAAATAGACTTACACTTTTAACTATTCATTAAACCTATTCCAACATTCCGAATATAATTTCCTTGATCATCAGTTGTTTCGTCAGTTGATACCCAGATGGGACCATCGCCAATTTCCCATAAATGGAATCCATTGTTTCCATACATTCTTTCTTATTGTAGATCTGTGTGGAATTGTTTAATGTGGATATTTTTACAGAAATTCACGTAGCATTTGGTTGCATAATTTCCATATGGGAATGTTGGCACAAACCATAACACAAAACAATTAAATTCAAAAGTTAGATTTCTGACGCTCAATACTTTGGCGATCTTGCGAATCAATCAATAAAAACTGTTTTTTTGTTTGAATATGTATCTTCAATATTCGTGATTGATGACACGACGAGAATGTATATTGAAAAATTTGAAATCACTGAGCACATGCCACATTTGTTTTGTGTAAAACGGCAAAGTTTTACGTTTTACTGCAAAGAAGTGCTTTCCTTGTATAGAAAAGTGTTCAAATTCTTCTGTGAAGTGCTTCAGTTATACACTCATGTCAGAGAGATTTTGTCCTTCAGCATTTTTAAGTAAAATGGAGAATAAGTTGTACTAAAAATATAAACTGAATCCACGATGTTGTTCAATATTTCTCAAGGATTATGGAATAGAAACAATGCTGATTCAAATTTAACTAATTGACCCTTAAATCGTTTAAATTCCACATCAAATGATTTTACGATTGCAATGTTGCTAGACTGCTCTGAAAACTCGTACTTGCGTGTGCTAAATGCTCACTCAGCGTTACCACTGCCCCATAAATTTTAATCCAAAAGCTTCAGTGCCGCGTCGTGATTTTACTTCAGATTTTGGGTCCGAAGAGATAATTTACAAACCATGTCGGAGGCTCGCGTGTGACAATCGGGGAAAGAAAAATGTCTACGGCGCCTCCTGTGCTGGTGCGTGTAGTTTCTGGGGAAGGGTATCAAGGTCTAGGGAGACCCCTGAAAGATGCGTAGTGGTGAGCGATATCGCCTGTTAAACGTATCATTTTCACAAACCAAACTTGCGTTCTCTTCTCTGCAATACTCGTGCAGAAAACTAACACACCAGAAGCTATGGATTGCGTCGTCGCCTTGCCCTTTTATTATCAATACCGTCGATATAATGAAAAGACTCATTCCAACGCGATGCAATAGCGGCATTTTAAAGAGGAGGCTACAAAATGTTTGACAATGCTGAATTGTTTGTCTGGGAGATTCTTTAACGAAAAACATACAAAAAATTGAAGAATTAAATTTTTTTAAATTGCAGAAAATGGCAAAATGCAATAATATGTAAAAATATGTTGTTTGGGGGAAAATAGGTAAATATATGTACTTTCATGGTAATATGTAAAAATAAGAACTAAAATGTCAACGATTTTTAGCACTAACCGATATTAAACGTGGATATATCGTTGATTCGACTTTATAGAGTTACGTTAGAAAAATATGTTATTACATAATTATCCGCGCCCTATTTATGCGGTACAAAATATAAAGGATGTTTTCTGTTAAATCCAGATATTTCTCACTGAACGAAATCATAATATATGAGTTCGGATTGAAATACACACTGAATTGAAAATATTCCAGATCGTAATTAATTTGTAGCAGTATTGTAAAAAACAATAGTAAGCACAGGAAGTTTTAAATTTCAATTGCAACAAAAAGGCGCTTAATGAAGAAGAGACTTTAATTGCTTAGAATCAACGCTATTTCTTCTCGAACCCAGCCATTCATGACTCCAACTCAATGAATGGCGACTGCTTGGCCGCTTGCGTGGGCTCGCAGGCTTTCTCACGGCCCCCTGCTGGGCCGGAGGAAAGTGTCAGTTCGCCGTTAGGCTGCGTGACGTGTTTGCTGAGTGTGCAGGAGACGGATGATGGCTCTTCACTGCGAGGCTGCGCGGCGCCTGCCAGACAGCGACTGGGAGTGATCCATTGTGCCTCGAGTATCGGATTGCTGAGAAGAGAAAGACCTTCATGACACGATACTTATTAGATGGCCACTATACCTTGTTCACGTAAAGAAGTAAAAGTTTTCGTAGATGCGCTGATGTAGAACAAGGAAACAAACATACAACAAATAATCATCGTTTTGTTGGAATAAAGTTTGTGTCTGTTCACTTTTTCTCAGATAATGTGAATTATTAAAATATCAAATGACTCTTCTTCTTCTTTATCATAACGAACGAGAGAAAATCCCCTCTTTCCTGGGAACATAGCGAACTATATGCATAATTTCTAATGCATAATTTCTAATGCTTATTATGCTCAAATGGTTTTTTTTTAATTAAAACGCGCCATTTTCATTTGAACTACAAAATAAAATGCCAGTCTATCTTCATGTTCACCGATCTCGCGACATCGGGGTTGACTCAATGCAATAAGGGGTAAGACTCCATTAATAAATCTATTATAAACATTAAATTATTAAATTATAAACATATTTACGTGAAAGTGAAAACAGACATACATTCAATACAACCTTTATTTTAAGAAATGTTGAAGATATATTATGTAATTGTGGTCACAATGCACGATTCCTTCATTTGTGAGGGAGGTAGGAGAACGGCATCGTCGTGTCTTCTACATTAATGATACACAACAATTCTAAATATATTTCTCCAAATAAGCAAATTCTTCTTCTACTTCTTCTATTTCATGGTAAGCCATTGAAGGCCTGTTCCAACTCAGAGGTCATCCTGCCATCTTATTCTTGTGCGCCCTACATCCCAATATCCTAAGGGTTTGTAGTTACATACTATTTGTGTTAATCTTGATATTTCCATTCTATTGATATGATTCACCCGTGGGCATTTGTAGTCTTTGATTTTGTCACTTAGGTTGAAAATTTTTAGGGGTGGACCTTATCTCCGCACTTGGAACGTGGTCTGCCAGAGTACATTCCTTACACTTCTCAGAAAGCGCATTTCTTCGATTCTCCGTTTCTCTGCTCTGTTCAGTGCCCAGTTCTCACTACCATACATCAAGACTGGAACTGCCATGGATTTATAAAATCTTAACATTGTGTCTCTTCTTACTTTGTTTTTTTAATCCTTTTAATGGTTCCACAAATATGTTGAAATTTGTATAACTTTTGTTCTTGATCGATGTCATTTAAGAAGGAAACATAACAGCCCAGATAATTGAATGTGGGAACTTGTTCAATAGTTTTGCCATCTAGAACAATTTTTGAACGAAAAGGATGCTTTCCTTGGAAAGCCATTACCTTCTATTTCGAGACAGATATTTCTAAATTGTAATTATATATTATGTTTTACAATTTGAACAGAGCGAGTTGTAAATCGTATTCGGAGGAAGAGAAAATGACCTGGTCACCAGAAAATAATTTAGTATTCAAAACATTGTGATTTAATATAAAGTTATATGACAGTTGGCTTTGCCATTGTTCAATAACAACGTCTATGTATATATTGAAACAAACTGTCTAATTTAATTTTTAAATTTAATATCTCCTCTGCCCTTCTAATATTATTAAATATTAATTCAACGTAACCCGTTCCAAATTTATGTAAGAATATGGGCGCCGGGAAAAGATTACGTTAATTCAATTATTAAAATTAATCTTCAACTTCTATTTCCAATAAATTAATATCCGGCTAACTGGGTCGATGGGTCTTATAAGAAATAATCGCTATTGACTACTAAAAGCCGATTATTCGATCTGTCATTTGTACAGAGTGGCCGGGGAATCTGAAAAGCAAATATACATTTCTAGCTACTCGTTTGCTGGAATTGGCTAAATGAAAATCATCTTTTCTATTCACAGAAACTTGGAAGTTTATTCAATGCGTATGAAATTTTAACAATACGAAACGTACTTTCGGTCATGACCAGTTTAAAAACTTACATTGCAGCACCCGTCTTCGCGCGCTCTTGGCCGATGTCGCCGCGTAGAACCATTTTCATTTCTTTCCGGTGTCGATGGCTCCAGGTCCAAATACCATCTTCTTTTCCTCCGTTCTGGCACAAGTGTACTCAAGTCACTGATCCTCACCGGTTCATAAGTTGATAAGTCCCGATTAATTTGCCTTTTCAAAGTTCCCAGTTCTTTTTACGCGTATGCTTAAAATATTAAAGTTCAGCAAACTATTATCTGCTTCAAATACTCCCAGTCCTGTTGCCGACAAATTCACCTAAGTTCACAGTTTACATTCTAGCTGCTGCACTCGAAATATTTCCAAGTTCCAATTTTCGCACATTACGTCAATATTCAAAGTCCGACAACCATACGCTCCAAAGTAGACGTTCACAATTCCCAAACTCCCAACATCAATTATCTACACACGATCCGCACAGCACCACGGCATAAGTCGGAATGAATCCATATTCCTCTCTTTCAGCCCTTCAAAACTCGATCTATATTTTCTACTGTTTCTTGTCAGAAAAAATTCGACCCACTTCCGTCGAAATACATTGTCATTCCATGCCTAGCCAATCCCTAAATTACTTACAAATTCAACTAGCCGCGCCCCAGACTGTCATTGCTTTCTCGGCCAATCCCCAAACAGTTTACTTTTATCAACTAGCCGCGCCCCGTGGTTCAAAGCAATGAAGTTTGTTGACCTTGACGACAACTCGTCTACCGTTGCTAGGCCGTCATATTTACATATGTCTATCCTTACCATTCACCCTGTTCACAATAAATGTCACGCAATACAATGTCCCACATATTGGTATGTCACAATATTAAATACATTTGGAGAAAGTGGGCACCCTTGTCGTACTTCTTGGTTTATGCTAGTAGAAATATTGCTAGATGTATTGATCTTAATGGAAGTATTTCTATATATTTCTTGTATCATCTTAATTAAATGTTCAGGATAGCCTTTGTCTTTCATTATTGTTCATAGTTTTCGTCTGTATATTTTATTGAAGGCTTTATTATAATCAATAAACAGCAAATGAGTAGGAAGATTGAATTCTCTGTTTCTGTATAATTTGTTTAATCATAAAGACACAGTCTGCACATGAGCGTCCTTTACGAAACATATGTTGTTTTTCTTGTAATAGTATACTTCAGAAATTTAATTCAGTCGCCTAGTAATTATTTTAGCAAAAAGGTTATATGCGCCGTTGAGGAGACTTATACTTCTCTAGTTATTACAGTCCATTATATTGCCTTCCTTAAATATAGGACACATAATTGCTTCTTTCCATGCATTGGATATTTGGTATGTTGTTCAGCAGATGTTGAGGATATTCAAAAATCTCTTTAACTTCCATTAGAGAACATTTTATTAATTCTGTGTTTATCTCATCATTACCAGGACATTTCTTGTTCTCACACGATTTTAAAGCAATATCTAGTTCTTCCATGGTTATAAGGTCAACAGAATGGCGTGTTACTGTATTGGGAAGTATTTCTAATATTTCTTCGCTAGTGAACCAAAGATTTTTATAATAATTTAGCTACGTCTCTTCGGGTATGTTGTTAATTCGTGCTGTATCACGTTCTTCCCCATTGAGATGCTTCAAAATTTTGAAAGCTTCACAAGAATTTTGAATGAGGCAAGACCGTAACACCAAATTAAGCACCGCCAGTTCACACCAAAGAAATTATAAAACTTTACTACGAGAAATTCTGTGCCATTCTGTAGCACCACTAGTTTTCTTTACATTTTTCTACGGATTAAGCTAGGAGCGCGTAAAAGAATGGCGCAAGTTTCCTCTTCATTGAACTCGCTGAATTTTTGAAAATTGTGAGTGTGGGCGAGGCAAATAGATCTTGAAACGTCGGCCCAAGTTGGTATGTCAGGGCTGCTGCCTGGTACATCGGTAAGGCGCAAGGCGAGTTAACTCGGTGAACCTGAAATTGAGTCTCGGAGCGAAAAAATAAATTGCTTGTTGTAAACACTTTTGAATGTAGCTGTATATTATTGCGAGGCCGTTCAAATAAGCAATAAGCAAAAACAGCAGAAAATGTATGTGCTGTTGTAGCACCGCTGGTTAGGATTATTTGCAATATGTCCCTAGAATAGTTTCATTTGTTTTCAAAATGGCTCCATTTTTTAATTTATTTGTATTAGGGTATTTTTATTGCAGAGCAAAGTTTGATTATAAAAATGGTGTAATTCCAATTTCCATTAAAATATCCAAAATTTAGAAAGTTGTCATCTTCGCAAATTGCTCATTCAAATCTACCGCACTTATTTTACTGAGGAGGGTTTTTCAAGTAATTACTTAAGGTTTAGTAGGATAAAAAACAGCAATAATTAATATTTCGTAACTGCTACAAATATTAATAGAAAGTAGGCGCTGTTGTCGCGCCACTAGTTTCTTTTCTTACGTCTATGGCTCTAACACCAGTATTTAGGAACTCGTTTGTATAGTCCTATGAACAAGAAACTCTGCTTGGAGAAGAGAGATTTAGAATTCAATACTACATCCCTTTAATGGGTTAATGCTAGCCATCATAAACAGAGAAAAGCTTCAAAACATTTTATCAAAAATAGAAACCATCATGGAGGAGTGGCAAGTTTCACAACAATCTTTATAACATAGGAATAACAAGATTACTACTTCATGCTGATAATCTTTGCCTACGGCACTCAACGTTGTATCTGATGGAAAGATGTTACACGTATGGAAATGCTCTCATTTCTCTAAAATAACAAAGAAAATGCTCGCAAAGAAACAACTTAACATGAAATGTCAGTTAATTAACATCATTTTGTTATTCTGGATCCTTACGAAACCCATCCTCTGTACACAGGAGCAGGTTAGTTTGCAATTTTATTAATCAGATACTCTGAATGCTGGAAAGATGAGATTTACAACAAGGAGTAATATTTGCATCAACACTACTGAGATACTTGGTAAGATCCGCGATAAGAGAGTACTAGTTTTTCATAATCTTGTTACAATCTGTTATGCATGAAATATTCGTATGCGTTATGAGTGCCCAAGTGAGACTTAAACGTTTTGCTCTAGTTGTTCTGAATGTGCGAATTAATAATGAGCATCGTTTTAAAATACTAAGTGACGAGCTGAATTTAGCGTTGCCGACGCATTAAACCGTTCTAAAAATATTTTCGTGTTGAAAATTTCTAAATTTGATGCATAGCATTGTTCAAATAAGTTCTTACGGTAATTGGCATTGCACTTATCAATAAATCGTAGTAGTTAATAAAACTAAACTTCGATAAAAAATTCCCAACACCCAATAACCTAGCGTGTTACCTCTATACGGGATATGCACTGGTAATATTGCAATTTCAAAATTGTAGTTGCCGTAAAAAAATACTTACAGGTATAGATAATGGGAATAGTTAGAATTTAGTACAGCTATATTTGTACACTTTTTTTTGCTAATATCCGCCAAAATTGCCCATAAAAGATCACCTTAAGCTGGTCTTCAGCGTTATTCTCTAATAAGATCATTCTCAATTAGCTCCAAAACGTTTGCCGCAAAATTTTCTAGAACTACATTTGTTTCTTCCCCGGATTTACGTAGCACTTCCAAATTTTTGTCTCCTTAATTTTGAAGAGATTAACACTGCACAAACTCAGTCTAATTCGGGTATCAATTCTACCCCTGTAATTGCACTATTAATCGTTTTGTAGGCGAATCTATATAAAAATTAAAAGACGACTGTTTTGTATGTTTATGTGAATAAGGTGATATTTAAGTTTAATAAGAATAAGTTGTCATTCACATTCATTTGAAAACAGCAATTTACACGTTTAAGAACGTAAATATATAGACTGGTCATATTGGATTACGGATGCGCTTCCATTCTCCAACATTACTCACAGTTCTGGTTCTATTTAAAACGTTCCAAGGTAAGTTAAAAAGTTCCTGTACGTAAGTGTTTGCAAATTTAATATTCAAAACATGGTAATACAGATGAAACACTTCATTTCTTAAGGTTAAAAGTAGCATCACTACTGACAGTTCCGCTGCGCGATTCATTTGTTCCACCACAATCGGTGTTGCCGTCCTCGTGGAAGAACATTATGGTGTTGTGAATCAAAACTTTCTTCTGGGTACTGGTGTTTAATCAACGGCACATACGTAGAACTATTTGGGTGGCGTCGGTTTAACACTCACTACGATTGCAGCGCTAAAATACGGAAAACGCGTTTTTGGAACTTTCTTAGAATTTTCTGGCCGGATCCGAAAACAAATTTTCAGTTCCCTCCAGGCAACAGTTGAATGACACTTCACACGTCTCGATTGGTGCAAGGGAAGTGGTCTAACCGTGCGTGGCGGATACCCGAACGAACGCACTCACGGCCACTCGGAGTTATTCGAATTCTATTCTATAGGGACTTCATTATTCTTTGCCTTTATTAAAATGGTGCTCTGGAATTGTTGATCCAATTTACTGTGTACTGTTTTCTGTGGTACTCAAAAATCCCCCACTCCACCGCATCTTCAGCACACGCAACGTTAAATTTAAAGGAATTCGTCCTTCCCGCTGACAAATTTGTTTACGTACAATTTGCATGACTCCCGAAGTTGCTCCTCCTCTCGCCTGACATGGCCAGGCAGCCCAAGACGCGAGGCATAAAAAGCAGGCGCGTCTCCGCGCTCCAAAAGGGGGCCTGCCCCCTGCCCCGCGGATGCTGCGCCGGCCGCGAGCGAGCGCGCGGGTGGCCGGCCGCTGGATTGCGCAGTCGGCGCGCGCAGCAACCGGCAGTGCTTATCAGATGCAGGCCCCGCGCGCCCCCCGCTGCCCCGCGCCACTGCGGCACCCGCGCGCGCGCCCGTGCGTTGAGCGGACACGCGCGCGCGTCGCCGCCGCCGCCGCCGCGTTATTCTTAGCGCGCGGTGTGAAGGACCGGCCGCTATCTGATGACGCAGGGCGGCCACGCAGCAGCGCGGGATGCGCGACCCCTCGATGTGAGGCACTCGCTCAGGAGAGGCGTCTGCTTGGGAAAATAATTATTTTGCATAAGAGCGAGGGAATCTCTATAATTTGGATCTGAGGGGGGAATGTTAACTTTCATTTACAAGTTAGCTACGTCCAGAATGCACCAATGGCATATCATCAGAATCCGAGTCCTGCTGATAACCATTCCCCCTCCCTCCCCGTGACATATAGGTGATAGAAATATACAGTTTTTGGGGTCATTTTTTTTGCCATTTTTGCCATTTTTCAATTTCTACCTTTACGTCGTCTTTGTCATTTTTACGCATTTTGTTCCATTTTCGTGTTTTTTGTTAGTGAATGTTTCAGAATTTACAGTGACACTAAAACAAGGGTTTTATTGTATACTAGCTGGTGTACCCGGTGTTGTTCGGGTTTATAGTAAATTATTAGACAGGGAGAGGAATTTCATTTTTTCATACTCTGCGGTGGGGCCTACTATCTCTTCTGTTGTATCCCTTCTACGCCCTGCTCCTCCCTGCCATGCTCTGCAAGGCCACGCTTCGTTAGCCCTGTCTTCTCTTCATCCCCATTTGGAAATTTCCGGTCTACCTCGCTCACTTTTTCACAAAAAATTATATTTTTCTTATTTGGGCTTCCAGCTCCTAAATTTTCTTCACTTTATAACTAAAAACAATAAACAATTCTAAACTACAGAATGAAGTACTTGTAGACTCACGTACATTTTGTGTGTTTTTTTTTGTGGAGTTTCATATATTACTTCCAATATTGTCAATAAATTGTCACATTGTAAAACTTACTCTATTTTATATTTTGTCTTCTCTCGTATTCTTAAACAAATATTTGAAATTGATCTGTCAAATCGTGATCTTGAAGGGACTGACTGTTTTAAGCGAAGTTTAACATGCCAGAGTTCTCGCACGGAGACGCTAGAAGATAGATATGGAATATGAATGTATATGTCAAAACGTAATTGCGAATCATAATCATAAAAGTAAATGAAAGTATCAATATTGAACGTAATTGCCAGTATTTATAATTATTTTGAAGACGAAAAATCTATATAAGTTTAAACTAAGTGTAGAATAAAAATTATTTTTTACGTAAATCAATTAATCATAACATTGAAGCATGAGAACAATACTGATCCATCAACATGTACATTATGGCTACACACTAAATTGACAATGTTCTTAACAAAACCATATTAGCTTCATTATTTGATCTGAAGTGCTATATATTAATGATCTTGAAATGTGAATAACAGAAACCAATTCATGCGTTGGGAGCAATTGCAATGCAAAATAATAGCACAGATTAGTCTCAATATGTTAGTGATCATTGCTTAATTACATACTACTGCACTAATCTTCTGCACATAATGAAGAAAAAATCAACTGGATGAAACCAAAACATACAAACATTTCACATTTTACCAATTTGAACATGAGAACTGTGTAAATAGTCAAATTGTGAGTGCTATTGAAAAGCAACCCTACTACGTAGAAAATTATTTATATTTGCATCCCTCCTTGCATAACCTTATTTTCAATAGTGCGAGTGAGTACTTCAGCAAGTCGCACTTCTCTTAATAGCCGATTCAAAACGTTTATAGACTGCCCATCTATTCACACTTGTATAGTCTGACAAATTGACACACGCATTGTTTCAAGAAATTCAATGTTTACAAATTTCTGTAAAAGAAGAGGTTGTTTAGAATGTATACGATATCTATATATAATACATTGTAGATTACTGTATATTCTGTACTATATATTATTGTACATTGCTCTGTCTCAACCTACCTCAATTTCTGTACAAATTCAAACTCCAATGTTTTATAGCCACTTTGTAAATACCACAGATTAAGGATAATTGATGTACCTTGTCATCTTTACCACTTTAGTTACTGATTTCTTCCAAATATTCCACCAATGTTCAGAACTAACAAATCACCACCGTTCATACAATACATACATTACATAACCTTATTCAAAGTCCAATGAATCTCGTAATAATTCTGGACATTGATGAAACCAGTAGTAGATCTCAGACGTCATCCTCTGGTGGCGCACAGCTAAACTATTGACATTGATGCGCTCTTGAATCTGTGATGTAAAGCTATGCCAAAAATGTCGAGAAAAGTAATTATTTTGTAAATATATTACAGTTTATGGTTGTAAATCATAGCCTATAGTACTCCAGACCTTTAAAGGAAGTTAGCACAAAAGTTTCATCGGCATTGGTTCAGTAGATTCATAGATTACCGCGTTGGAAGACAACGCACTTCTGTCTTTATATATTAGTATAGAAGATATAGATATAGATATAGATATAGATATAGATATAGATATAGATATAGATATAGATATAGATATAGATATAGATTATAGATATAGATATAGATATAGATATAGATATAGATATAGATATAGATATAGATATAGATCATCAGCTCATGACGAATTCTCTACAGCAGTGGCCTGTCTTTCGAACTCTCAAAATTACACGGATCTTCGATAACTTCCTCGACGTTTCAAAACTGACGATTGGAAGAATGGAGCTAAGGATTACATTTCCACCATAAATAAAGACTATTTTAAATTTTAAATTTTATATAAATAAATTTTATTTCAATTTTTAAAATTTATTGTATAAATAAGCACTTTTAAACACACTTTTTAGCATTATTTAAAAAATTAGGTCATTTTACCCTTCATTTTAAGTAATTTTGTAGGGCATTTTCCTTTTAATTTTAAGTCATTTTATAGGTCATTTTCAAATAATATTTCTGTCGTAAGAATACGAGGCCTGGTTATCAGTCACTTCAAGATTCAAGTAACTATCAATAATACAGTCGTTGAAGAGCGCCAAACTTGATTGACAGAATGGTTTTCTGCCATGCGCTGCGGGTTATAAATGTAATTATGTAAATGTATTTTGGCTTAAAATTACCATTCAGAAGAAACTTGTTCAATGTTGTCGTAAATCTCTCCAGGATGACAAATCATTGGCAGAAATGCCAGGAGCGTCAGATATTATTCCTTCTTTGAAAGTGTTCTTGAAATTTCTGGCGCTCTTCGAGGACTACCTCTCACTGTGACTTGGTGGAGAAGGCTGCGCGCTGCAGAGGATGATTGGGACACTGACTACGTTGCTCCTCCAGAAAATTGCGTTCTGTGGGAAATAAATAAATAATTGACAATATTATCTAAGAGTCTTTAATAACCTTTGGCAAAAGCCATCAAGAAAAGATACCTCGAGTAGATAAATACCCTACCTCAAGAACTCAACGACCCATAAAAATCTCAATGTTAACGTTGTGAACAAATACATCGAGGAAATTTAACACGATTGAGTAAAGTGAAAGTAATGAGCAAATAAAGGAACGGGAGATTTCGAGGAATTTCAATTCTGGAAGTCCGAGTTATCGATGATGCACCAGATTAATTTAAAAAATATAATTTTTGATTGTAAGATTTCATTTTTTAAAGGATAGTTTCGGTCGGCGCTTATTCCTTGGTGTAGTGTGAAGGACCGGCTGCTGGCAGATGCCGAAGTTGGCTGGAGGGTGATGGCGGGCTAGCAGCCGGGACGACACACATGGCTGGGACGCATTAAGTATTTCCCTGGCCTCAGATAGATGAAGAAACGTTGTTCAGTATTTGGTGACGCTAACCAAAAGTCAATTGTAGTACGTAGGTATCCGAAATTACATTGTTGTTATTTCGATTTTTTTGGTTAAGACTTTGGATTAAAAAATTCCTTCTTTTTCCTTCGATTTTGGTGTTATATATCCCCAGGAGAATAATTTAGGATGATGTGTACCAGAGTAACAGCTCACATTCTGCAGACATGTTCAATCCATTTTCTTCTCTTACATGACTTCCATGCTCACGTCTTCACGTCTTCTAGAATACGTCGGATCACATCTTAATTTCTTAATCAGCTGAATCTTATTTTCGCCAAACTTCTCAAGAAAAATACTAACCCTTTCTTTATCTTTTATGTGTTTACCCTTGCTCGTTTGCATTTAGTATGTTCTATTGTACTTACACTACACCTTATTTACCCTGTAAAAGAATCAGGTCTGAGAGCATTGAGAATATCAGGTATTGAGTTCATTAAGTTGGGAGTAAAATTCGACTCACAAATTCTAATTCTTCCAGAACATAACAACATATGCCACGAGAAAATAAAATAAATCATAATAATATGTAAAATTTATTTTTGGACGATTATTTAGTAACTGTAGGTAATTAAAAAAAATACGAAGCTTGGAAAGAAAAAGAAGAAACAACAACAGCAGTCCGGTCTGTGACGCCGAGCAGTGTAGACGTTCTGAGGTCGAGCTCTGCTACCGTTACCAGTGCCAGTTTTATAAAGTGTTGTGTTTCCGAGCTAGTGGAAGCTAAACTACAATCGTGTCAGTTGTAAGTGGGGAGTGCGTGCTGGGAGGTGGACCAACTTATTTCTGTGAGCCATCAATAATTGCCGGATTATCAGGTAAATCGCCAACGCCTTGTATTGATAGGAGGGGCGAACCTTGGGTCTCCCAAGATGGAGCCCCCTCCATCCTTACCCGAGGCCATCTCGTCGGCGCTTTTAACTGCTCACCAGTGCGTTCCTATTCCAAACTGAAACGACTTAAATCTAAACATGGTTCAAAATCCTAATTACAATACGGACGCAATCACATCTCCAGAAGCAAAAATTCAAGCCTTGGAACATGAAATACTATTTCTAAGACAACAGTCGCAGGAACTTCAACGGCTACTTCAACAAAATCCTTCTCAAAATCCAATGGACGTCCCAAGTGAGTTACAAAATCCTACTCAAATTAGTGCATCTCATCTAAGTGAAAGTTCTCATCAAAGTGATTATAATAGTTCAAAACGTAAACGAGGTATGAGCAGTGAAGAAAGTGCCAGTTCGCAAGATTTACCAACCGTATATAATATTCCCACTGATAACCCGTTTCAAGTACTCCATGAAGTTACAGATGAATCTGATAGTACTATTCCGAACCTAGAACCAGCAAAAATACCCCCAATAAATATTAGTAAAACTTCAGGTACCCTAAGAAATTTCAACTCATTTATCTTAGAAATTAAGCAAATAGTTAGTAATGAGTTTAGTACTAAAATTAAAAAAGGCCAAGTTTCTATATTTTTCCAAACAATAGAAGACTACAGAAAATACAGAAAACATTGTGACCAAAATAACATTCATTATTTTACTTATAGGGATCCAACAAAAAGAGTACTTTAAGCTATTATTTACGACATACCAACTTCGTATACTAACGAAGAAATTAAGTTAGAATTAGGTCAAACATTCTCAGTAAATACTGTTTACCGACTCTTTGGGAAAAAAAGAGAAGCCTTAGAAATGTGTGCAGTGGAACTCTTAGACAGTGATCAGAGTAGGGAGATAATCAAATTAAGAAAATTATTCAATAGTGTTGTAAAAGTCAAATTTCGAAACAAAATCTCGCCAATTCAATGTAAAAATTGTCAGTTATTTAATCATACACAAACAAACTGTAAACTGGAACCAAGATGTGTTAGATGTGTAGAAAAACATCATTATACTAAATGTAAAAGACCTAAAAATTCTCTACCTCAATGTGTGAACTGTCTTGAAAATCACACAGCGAATTATAGAGGATGTAGATTCTTCAAAAATAGTAATTCAAAATCTAGTTCAAATCCAATTGGAAATACAGTACAAAATCCTTTAATTTTCAACCCCCTTCAAAACCAACATCAATACTACCAAAAACCAACTAGAAATTCCAAAACTCCACCCTCCCCTACTTCTCCTCCTCCTTTGATTAATAATTTACAGAATTTCCCTCGTCTACCATTACTCTCAAGAAATTCACAAACGTATCTTGAAAATAACTTTGTTCCATCCCCACCTACTACAATAGATTTTAATAAATATATTCCAAGTTTAACAACTCAGATTTTAAATATATTAATTCCACAAATTCAGCAATTAATAATAGAAGTACTGCCAAGAATAATCAATAATGGATCACCATAAAATAAAATTATTAAATTGGAATGCCAACGGACTATTTCGTCAAATAAATGAATTCAAACATTTCCTAAATGACCAAAAAATTGACATAGCGTGTATTACGGAAACACATCTAAACAATGCTAAAAAAGTTAATATTCCAAATTATATCACATACAGAGAAGATAGAGCTTCTTTACATGGTGGGGGTGGGGTAGCAATAGTAATCAAAAGAAAAATCAAACATTCACAAATATTTGTACCTACCTCCAAGGAATTAGAAATAACAGCAATAACGATAAATTTATCAGTCGGAAAATTAACAATAATAGTAGCTTACAAATCCCCAAATAAAAAATACCTAAAAACACCCTGGAACTACTCTTCAATAATAATGATAAAGTATTACTAATTGGAGATCTCAATGCAAAACACCAAGCATGGGGATGTAAAACGACTACCCCTCAAGGTATATTATTATTTAATCTAGCAACTAAGAATAACTGGACAATTCATGCCCCTTCTCAACCTACCCATTATTCATATAATAATACCATTTCTCCAGATATTCTGGACATTACAGTCTCACAAAATTAAAACTTCCCACTCACACAATACTGCATACCAGCATTAAAATCGGATCACAATTCGGTATTAATTAACTTTAATAATGTTATTCCACAGCAGAAACATTCTAATTTCCTAATTAAAGGTAAAGTAAATTGGAAACTTTTCCAGTCATGTATGCTTCAAACAAATAATTATCCTACTTCCCTCCATAATCCATTTGATGTAGATGCTGAAATTTTAAAAATGCAAAGAAATATATTACAAGCTATTAAATTATCAACAAAGACAAGTAATAATTCTAATAAATCAGTCACACCTGTTCTACCAAAAGAAATATTAAATGTAATTGCTCTCAAGCATGTAACTCGTAGAAAGTGGCAAATCGACTTACTCATGAAGTTAAAAATAAACTAGAACAATACAGCTTCAACCTAACTCTGCTTCCCTCTGATCTGCAGTTAAAAATATAACAAATGAGAAAAAACAATTACTCACATTAAAAAATAATAATAATAACAACACATTAGCAACTACTGATTCTGAAAAAGCAGAACTATTGGCAAATCATTTTGAACTCTCTTTTACTAATAACCTCCTTTATAATATTTCCTTTACCCAAAACATAGTCCAATCATTAGCCAAACCACTTCATACAGTTCCTGAAAGAATTAAATTTATTTCCCCATCTGAAGTCAAATACATAATTTCCAAACTTAAAAACAAGAATTCACTAGGCTTAGATTTAATTCCTAATATTGTAATTAAACATTTACCATATCCCATCCTCAGTTCACTAACAGCTATATATAATGCATGTTTTAGACTGGACTACTTTCCAAACTCCTGGAAAACTGCACTTATCCTGCCAATTCCTAAACCCAACACAGATCAAACTGAACCTGAAAATTTCAGACCAATTAGTTTGCTGCCAAATTTTTCAAAAATCTTTGAAAGAGCAATTTTAACGAGGATTAATAAATTTTTAAATCAAAATAATATTCTTCCTAGTAGTCAATTTGGTTTCAGACATAACCATTCTACTACGCATCAATTGTTACTTTTAACAGACTATATTGCCACCAATTTCCAAAAATTACGTCATACTCTTGCTATATTTCTAGATGTAAAAAAAGCATTTGATAAAATCTGGCATGATGGATTACTTTTTAAATTGAGAAATATTGGTTTCCCAAATTACTTACAAAACATAATAAAATCCTTTTTAGTTAATCGAAGATTCAAAGTTCAAATAAATAACACACTCTCAACTGATCACAATATACAAGCTGGACTTCCCCAAGGATCTCCTTTATCACCTATGCTCTTTAATGTTTTTATTTCTGATATGCCTTACCTCTTACACTCAGAAATTGCCTTATTTGCGGACGACACTGCAATATTTACCACTCATAGTGATCTTCTTTTAGGTAGAGACAATCTCCAAGATGACCTAAATCTCCTCATGTCTTGGTTCAATGATTGGCAAATAAAAATAAATCACCAAAAATCTCAAGCAAAAATTTTCTCCTTAAAACGGATTCATCCCACATATCCCTTAATAATTAATAACCATGCAGTTAAATGGCTTCCAAATGACACTCCTGTTAAATATCTTGGACTTCAAATAGATACCAAATTAACCTGAAAAAACCACATAACATCAATAGCTAATAACACACATAAAAAAATACTAAAATTGTATCCATTCATAAATAGAAAATCAAAATTATCAATAGAATCAGCATTAATAATATTTAAATACATTATACGACCTTCACTGACCTACGCCTGCCCAATTTGGGGAGGTGCCGCTAAAAACAACCTTCAAAAACTGGAAGTACTGCAAAATAAAATTTTAAGAAATGTTTTAAAAGCTCCATGGTATATCAGAAATGATCAAATTTTAAAAGAACTATCTATAGAACCTCTGAAAACTTGGATTCTAAAACTTTCTTCTAATTTCTACTCTTCTCTTTCATCTTGCCCAGCCACTCCTTTGTACACTCTAGGTAAATCAGCCAATCTTTTTCCACGAATAAAATCAAGATATTCTAAAGACCTACTACATCCTCCTTAATTAGCTGTAAAGTAGATTCCAACATTTCTAAATTAAATATTTATGTTTTTAATTCAAATATTATATGTATTTTTCTGAAGGACCCTTCCTGGGTATGCTTAGTTGTTATTGTTTATATTGTAAATATTAGTCTTCTACCATTGTTCATGCATGATGAAATGTAATTACACAAAATTGTATACTATGTATCATAAAAACCCTTGAAAGGCATAATAATGTCGAACAAGGAAATAAAAACTATTAAAAAAATGGTATTATTTGGTTAGTGTTTGTACTCAATTTCAGACCTGTAAAGTGGTTTATCCACTGTTCGGGTGCAATAAAGGGGGAA